>MJUU01069950.1:39030-56594 GCA_002080025.1 Modiolus philippinarum | reverse complement strand
AATCCGTTCACTAGAACTTAAGTTATGCTGTCCACAGACGCCGACGCCGACGCCAACGCCGACGCCGACGCCAACGCCGACGCCGACGCCAGCGCCATACCATAATATGACTGCAAAATTTTTGCGGTCGTATAAAAATTGTAATTTTGACCCCTTTGACCCCTTGTAGCTCAGAAACGGTAAAAGCTACATGAAATCTGTGACATATTGCTGAGAGCTTATCTCAAGAGGAATCCAAAGAAAAAAATCTCATCAAAATCCGATGAAAAATAGATTTCACATATTTAGAGAAATAGCAATTTTGGCCCCTTTGACCCCTTGTAACTCGGAAACCGTGAGAGCTACACAAAATCTGTTCACATACAACTAAAAGCTTATATCATGACAAATCAAAAGAAAAAAATCCCATTGAAATCTGATGAAAAAGAAAAAATTTATGTAATCTGCATGTTTGCAATTTTTGCCCCGTTTGGCCCCTCATAACTCGGAAAGGAAACAAACTATCAAAATTCTGATGGTGCAGCGCTCTATTTATTTTTCATAAGGAATCCATTGCAAAAAATGGCATCAAAATCAGACTAAAAATAAAAAAATTAAAATTTTTAAAATTCGCCCCTTTTGGACGTCATTTATCTCATGAACGGTACATGCAACATGAAAGCCGTTGACACACTACTGATTGGAAATTACCTCAGGAGCAAACTGAAAGAAACCCCATCAAAATCCGATAATTAATAAAAATTCTACAGCTAAATAGGTGAAAACACCCAATTTTGCCCTTTTTGGCCCCATATTAATAGCGGGAGGGGCAATATTAACCAAAATCGATCCACACCTTCCTTTTGTGTCAAGGAACATTGTGTTTAAATTTCATAAGGATTGATCATCTTGAACTTGAGTTATTGGCCAAAAGTTAAAGTGTCTACAGACAACGACGCCGCCGACGACAACGACGATAGCGCCATACCATTATACGACCACAAAATTTTTTGCGGCCATATAAAAATTAAGATCTTTACCTTCTTTCACCTTGATGCTTGATTACAAAATTAAAAACTTGGTTAAACATATGTTATCAACGATTACAAAGTTCGCCTCGTTATGGCACATTGTCAGAGATGCATGCATATGCAAGTTCAAATGATCCTAATATGTACAGTGACTGAGATTTGAAATTTGCATGTAAGTCAATCAAGCAGAAAATGACCTAATTTTGCCTGGATGCTGACCTTCTGTCAGAGATGCATCCATATGCAATATTACATGATCCTACCATGTAAAGTGACTGAGATCTGAACTCGGATGTAAACTTGAATGTAAGTCATTCAAATAGAAAATATATGTCAAAGAGACCTAATTTTCTTGGGGACTGTGAGATAGCCCAAGATGCGTCTGTATGCAAAGTTTGATGATCCTATCCTTCATAGTTACCAAGATATATACCTAAATGCCGAGGCGGACATAGACACAGACGCTGGGGGTACTCCAATAGTCCTCCTCAACTTCGTTGAGGCAAACTAAAAATATGTTCCACTGTATACTGAATTGTACTTACCTCCATTCCGTTATCATCTTCTAACAGAGCAACAAGTTCACAGTCTGAAATATACAATCATATGTTTAATTATCAAAGTTCTCATTTTAGTAGCACAGTTCACCAAAGAACATTTTTTCAATGATTATCTCATTATATTCCTTAAAGTAAAAAGACAGCCGTTATGTTTAGAGCACCTTCCAGACCTAGATGTGCTGTAGGATGCAATATGTTGTGTTGTATTTAAACTGAACAATACCTTCAGTCAATAAACTGTGTAGTTAGGTTTAGTTATATTTTGGGATTCAATACATTTTATAAGACAAAGCAAACCTTGACATATCTTATTCTTGACATCTCTCATTAGTAGACCCAGACCTGGTTCATTACAACTGTATGGATTACCCAGCATTCTCCCCTGCAGAAAGTACATGAATACAAACCTTGACATATCTTATTCTTAACATCTCTCATCAGTGGACCCAGACCTGGTTCATTACAACTGTATGGATTACCCAGCATTCTCCCTTGCAGGAAGTCCTCCTGTTGTGGGTCTTTTTCAAGGATCAGTAGGAATTCCTCTACATCATTCTCTTCCTGTTAAAAAATAATGAAAAATATGTAACATACATGCATATAGATGATTGCCAATGCCGGATTTAGGGGACCCCGGGTGCCCCCCTAGGTCAGAAAATATTTTAAATTCCTAGGGGTTTTCAAAAAAATCTGGTCCCCCCCCCTTTTGAAAAAAAAATTGGTCAGGCCACCATTTAGCAGAAAGTCTGATTGCAAAACATTAAGCAAATAAACAGCTGCGCCAAGTCGCATGATACGCCCGTCGTCACCCCTTCAAAACTTTAAATGATTTAGGTAAGGGGTTCTCAATTTAGAAGCACCTATAACTGCCTAATTGAGCTTGATATCTCTTTAACAAATCAATCTGCAGAGTTTGAAGTGAGGTGATCAAAGTACTTATACATAAGATTGCGACATGTAAAAAATTGCCTTAAATTTGACAAATAAAGTCCTATAACTCTTTCAAGAAAAATCAAAATTTCGCAATAAAATACACAGATCATGAGGCCATCATACCTAATACCTCTACAAAGTTTGAAGTGAATTGGCCATATGGTTGTCAAGTTAGAGGGTGTAAAAATGTAAAAAAATTGCCTTAAAATTGACGAATAAAGTCCCATAACTCTAGCAAGAAAAGTCCAAATTTCACGAAAAAGTATACAGATCGTGAGGCCATCATCTCCAATACCTCTATAAAGTTTGAAGTGTACCAGAAGGGTTGTTGAGTTAGAGCGTGACATGTAAAAAATTGCCTTAAATTAACGGATAAAAACCCATAAATCGAAATTTCACGAAAAAGGATACAGATAGTGAAGCAATCATATCCAATACCTCTACAAAGGATGAGTGGCAATAAGACCCATATTTGGCCCAAAAAAATCAAGTTGTTTAAAATAGTGTGATATTTATGGGAAATATTAACTATTACATCTGGCTACAAAGAAAACATATAATAATACGAATTCCTTTCATTTTGACGTTATTGTGACATCACAAGGAGCCGTCTTTTTGAAAGAAAATCAGAAAATCTGCAATTTTGAATGTTCTCAAAGCAAATTTTCTTTAAGTGAACATGGGGCACATGCAATCAACAACTTCAAACTTTCAGAAATGATGTATTTCACCATTTTACACATTTTGACTAAATATGAAGTTGTTATTCAGATGTGCCCATATTTTTCAAAGCACAAAAATGTGCAAAACACAGCAAATATCTATGAAATTCTGACTATTTCCTAAAATATAGCTTTTGAGTTAACTGATTATCATGAGAATCAAACTGATATGGAAAAAAGCTTTATCATTTTCATAAAGCCCTATATTTGTTCAATGTTTCAGGAACATAAGACATCTGTTTGTATAGTTTTAGTTTCATGGTAAATCTTGGGCCAAAAATGGGTCTTACTGCCACTCATCCTTTGAAGTGAATTGGCAAAAGGGTTGTTGAGTTAGAGTGTGACATGAAAAAAAATTGCCTTAAAATTGACGAATAAAGTCCCATAACTCTTGTAAGAAAAATCGAAATCTCACGAAAAAGTATACATATCGTGAGGCCATCATATCAAATACCTCTACAAAGATTGAAGTGAATTGGCCATAGGGTTGTCAAGTTAGAGTGCGACATGTAAACAAGAGGCTCTCAAGAGCCTGTATCTCTCACCTGGGACCTACAGCACTATAATTCCAAATTGATGGTCCATCTTTGGTGGTGTATGTACATAAGAATCAGAAACTTTTTATAAAATTTAATTAAAATTGTTCAAGCAGTTTCAGAGAAGATTTTTAAATGCAGTTTCCAAACTTAAGGGACTAAGTTAATCTACGTTCCCTGCTGGCAGCTATTTAACATAAAACTTTGAAGACGGTCACATAAGGACTATCATATCAAAATTCTACTAAAATTGTTCAAGCAGTCTCAGAGGAGAAGATCTTTTTATGCATTTCCCACTGGGTCCAATGTTAAACTATGTTTTGCTACTGGTGGCCATGTCGGAAGACGGATCAGCACCAAAGTAACAAGCTTGGTCAAATCAGAATCTCACAAGTTTCATTTATGCAATGTTTAAATTTAATCCATTCAATGGTTTTCCATGATATCTTTGTATGCATTTCCCCATTGCTGGCAGCCATTTTGGATGATGGATCAGAACTGAAGTAACAACACTTGGTCAGCTTCTCATAGGCAAAGTTTGGATTACGCAGTTCTCTAGAAGAAGATCTTTTGTTAACTTAAGTTCACAGCTGGGGACACTTGGTCATCACCTGACAGGCATCATTCATGTCATGTTTGATTTAAATCCATTTAGCAGTTCTCTAGAAGATCTTTGTGTGCATTTCCTATAGGGGCCAATGCTGTCCGTCATGTAAGACAACAGATTGGCAACAAAGTAATAACACTTGGTCAACACCTCATAAACATCATTCATGCCATTTTTGGTTCAAATCCATTCAGTTGTTCTAAAGTAAAAGTTCTTTGTATGCATTTTCCCATAGGGTCCAATGTTAATACTGGCGGCCATGTTGAATGATGGATCGGCACTTAAGTAACAACACTTCGTCAGCACCTCATGAGCATCATTCATGCCAAGTTTCGTTCAAATCCATTCAGTGGTTCTCAAGAAGAAGTTCTTGGTATGAATTTTCCCATTAGGTCGAATGGTAAACTAAGTTCCCCGCTGGCGGCCATCTTGGAAGCGGTTGGAAAACTTGAATGTGTTCAATAAAATATAGTCCTTAACATGCTGAACATTTTTGCATTTTAAACTTGACCTCTATCTCAAAGCATTTTTGAAATATAGGACATAAAGTAAAAAATAGGTAATCAACGATTACAAAGTTCGCCTCATTATGGCACATGGACACAGAAACCCAATTTCGCCAGGGTGCTCATTTACCATCCCTTATACAAAGGCTAAATGATCTTACCATGTACAGTTATGGAGACCTGAATTCCGACATAAACGGAAAAGTGACCTAATTTTGCCTGGATGCTGACCTACTGCCAAAGATGCATGCACATGCAAGGTTAGATGATCCTACCATGTACAGTTACTTAAATCTGAACTCGGACGCAAACTTGAATGTAAGCCAATCATGCGGAAAATATAGGTCAAAGTGACCTAATTTTCCTGAATGCTGACCTACCCCCAAAGATGCATGCACATGCAAGGTTAGATGATCCTACCATGTACAGTTACTTAGATCTGAACTCGGACGCAAACTTGAATGTAAGGCAATCATGTGGAAAATCTAGGTCAAAGTGACCTTATTTGGCCTGGATGCTGACCTACCCCCAAAGATGCATGCACATGCAAGGTTAGATGATCCTACCATGTACAGTTGCTTAGATCTGAACTCGGACATAAACTTGAATGTAAGNCTACCTTTCTTAATGTTTTCCTTATAGTATACTTTTTAAAATGGTCAAAATCTTTAACAGATCAAGTTTTACACTAAATTTATAGAGACTGTGTATGGGGTTGGAGAAAGAAAAGGTTTTGAGGGTTGTTTTGTAAATTGAAGATTTGTAGTGAAGATAAACTTAGAAAAAGAAATACAGTGGAACTTTGATGGATTGACTGAAATAGCTCGAACACCATGTATGTCTCAAACCCTTTCATACTTCAAACACCATGTATGACTCAAACCCATTTGTTGTCCCTTGGTTCAGTGTTACCATAGTTTGATGCTGATAGCTTGAACTGTTCTCATCAGTACCTTGATTGTTTGAGCAATAGGAGTTGAGGGTCCTTTTGAAAAGTGCTTACCAACACCCTTCCCCTTTACATTTATTTCTAGGACAGCTGTAAACATACCTAGTGAATTTCAGATTACACTTATACCAAAAATAAGTCAGCTGTTCAAATATTTACCTGAGTGGGAGTGTGCCCTGCACACAGACCTGTCAGTAATCGTAAGATATAACTCAGTGATGGTTTCTCCAGAAATTCTTTCCAATTGGCCACATCAGTCCTAAAAAAAAATGTTAGAAGTACTCATAAAAAAGGGAGAAGACCTACTTTTTGTAATTTATTGTAAAGTGGACATATAAAAAACATTGATAAACACTTAAGAATGTATGCTATAAATTAACCTTTGTTTTAGACTTCATTGTGAAGAACACCAATAAAAGAACAAATAAAGTGATATGGACTAAATGTACATGGAACAAAATCCCTACAAATGCAAGGCAAGATTCAGCAAATGGAACAAAGTTTTCATTGTTGTTCTTCATCTTGAAGTCATCATGAGGCCTTCAATAATGAGAAAACACTAAAACCTCATATTAAGTTCAAGAGAGCCAGCTTGAGAATTATCTATTACTATGATTCACTGTGTAATTTTAAATCAACTTGGATTTTATTCTTATATAAATTTTTTATATCATGCAAGTTTTAGGAACTGTAAAATTCTGCTTATATATATATTTTTTCCATTAATGCTCTAATATGAACAAGGTACTTCAATTTCTATTGTAATTTTTAAACAAAACAAGAATATGTGTCTAACGGACACAATGCCCCACCTCACAGCTATTTTCAGCAATGCTATATTTCATGATCAGCAAAGCATGAAGTTGGTGGCATTGGTAAATATTTGCTATGTTTTTTTTATTATATCCTAATGTCTATTTAAATGAAGTTTCAAGATAATAACATACATCTGTCACAGAAAAGAAACTTAAACCTGAGGTTAAATCTCATACTACCGCTCTTTTTTCCATTGTCAGTGAAGCATGAAGTTTGTAGTAAGGGTAAATTTTTATATTGATTTTTGCTTAATTTGACACTAAAGTGTATTTATATAAATTTTCATGATAATGGCATACATCCTTCACAGAAAAAAAACTTCAACCCTTTGGTAAACCTCATACTACCCCTTCTATCCAAGATCAGTGAAGCATGAAGTTGGCAGCAAAGATAAATTTGCAATATGATTTTTGTTTAATTATTCCCTAATGTGTATTTATATAAAGTTTCACGATAATAGCATATATCCTTCACAGAATAAAAACTTGTATCTAAGGGTAAACCTCATACTACCCCCTTTTTTCCATGATCAGTGAAGCATGAAGTTGGTAGCCGGGATAAATTTTTATTATGTTTTTTGTTTAATTATACCCTAATGTGCATTTATACAAAGTTTCATGATAATACCATACATCCTTCACAGAAAAAAACTTCAACCTCAGGGTTAACCTCATGCTACACCCCTTTTTACAGTGATCACTGAAGCATGAAGTTGGTAGCCAGGATAAATTTGTATTATGATTTTTGTTTAATCATACCCTAATGTGTATTTATATAAAGTTTCATCATAATACAATGTAGCATACATCCTTCACAGAAAAAAAAAACTTCAACCTCAGGGTAAACCTAACTTGGGACAGATGAACGGACAAACAGACGAACGGACGGACAGACCCGAACACTATATGCCCCCCTACTATTGTAGGCGGGGCATAAAAATTATTCAATTTAATACCAAAGATTTAGTTAACCCAATCTATGCAAATTGATAAAAATCAATCTGAAATTTAAGATTTTATTTTCACAATTCAATTCTATATGCTATGTTTTACAATCATAAATACAATGTACAATCACATCTGCAGAAACGGAATTAACGTGAAATTTTAACCTGCAGCAATATACGGTACTTACGGTAGTAAAGTCTTGATCACAGGAGAGTTTTGTAGGATGTAGTCGATACAGAGCTTGGCAATACCATTCTCCAATATCATATCCTTTAATTTGTTTCCATTCTCATTATTCTGTATAAAACAATACAATACATTAAGTATGATATGCTTTTTTTTAGAAAAAAATTTTTCACCATGAAAATTTATTGTTTTTTTTTTTAGCATATACTTCCTAATTATGAAAATATGAAATTCAGAAAACATTATTAGTGTAAAGAAGACAAGAATTTAAGGACAGCATACCCTTTGCACAGAAAATGATATCGAAAGGTACCAAATTCTGATTCTGATGCAACATCTATATAATGTAAGTTTTGATTGGTCAAACTGATTGTCAATTACACTATCTACACACCAAGGACATAGTAGATTCCCTGTTTAGTCTTGTTCCTTGGATGGTTACAAATGCACAAGACAACTAGAAAATGTGTCTGTAAGCCATGGATGCCCTGCCAATAAATTTATCACAAAAGATAACCTAAGTCACTCAAACATGAAAATATAGGACAAGGTCACTTTATGATGAAAAAGCATTGTCTTATAATGTGTAGTTATTGAGAAATGAAATTTAACACAAAACTTAACCAGAGTCATCGAGAAATGTAGGTCAAAGCCACCTAATTGTCAATGATTTGTGTAGAACTCATCAAGACAATTAATTTGCTGAAACATCATTGTATTATAACATGTAGTTGTTGAGAAATGGACTTTTTAATGCAAAACTTAACCAAAGTCACTGAAGCATAAAATGTAGGTCAAAGCCACCTAATTATCATTGATTTGGGTAGTACTCATCAAGGCAATTATTTTGAGGAAACATCATTGTCTTATGATGTGTAGTTGTTGAGAAATGGACTTTAACACAAAACTTAACCAAAGTCACTGAAGCATAAAATGTAGGTCAAAGAGTCAAATTGTCAAGTGAACTATGTAGTACTATCTAAGATCTACCCACTGACCTACTATCAATGTTCTATATCTTACAGTTCCTGAGAAATGTACCTTAAAGCAAAACTTAACCGGACGTAAAGACAGAAGGACAGACAAGTAACACTATATGCCCCTTCCACATTCGTGGGCGGGGCATAAAAATACATCACAGAATCACTTGACTGCATTAGAATTGCAATAACAGTAAATAATTTGAATATCACTGGGCATCAATCTTCATTTGAATATCAAAAATATCTGTCCACAGGCTCCGCTACACATTGCCAGGAAACTGCATTTTTGACAGTCAAATCTACTATTGAGGCTGTCAGATAATCAAATAATGTACTTTTATTGCTTATTTACTGTTGTGTACCAGGTTTTATTTCTTGAATTAGTGTTAAAATTCAGTCCAACTTCTGACAGATGTATCAATTTTCAGGTTTTTATTGGCTTACCTTGATTCCAGCAGCTATAACACAGAAACAGTCTAAATGTACTGTCTCATCCTGTGAATGTTCTGCATCAAATCTACAACACACAAAACAACTCACCTCAATTCCAGCAGCTATAACACAGAAACAGTCTAAATGTACTGTCTCATCCTGTGAATGTTCTGCATCAAATCTACAACACACAAAATAAACACATTATTCCTGATGTTTCATGAATCTGATTTTGTTTTTTACAATTTTAGACTGAGGTATGCATTCACACAATTCTTTTAATATATACATGTATACTGCTCCCATAAATTAAGAAAAATATTTGTCACTCTCGAAATGTTGATTTTTGAAAATTGCTCAAATGACGATAAAAATTTTCTTTATATAAGCATGTTACAAAATCTTCCTAAAGTATACAACTTTGATTAAAACAAAGTGGCCACTTCAATTAAGAATTAAATATTTTTGACACATAACACGGCTACTTGAAATTAGAATAATTTTTCACATTTATACATTTGAAATTATATTGCTTTTTTGGAAAATAGCATTAATGTTAAACTTTATACATTTTACTCCCAATAGCAGGTAACGAATGCCAAGCAGAATTTTGCAAGGATAAATATATTCCCAAGAAAACTACACCATTACGCATTGCAGTAAACTATCATTTTTCAACATGCCGTATATAAGAAAAAACTTTTTGTGGTTTGTCTATTGACTTACTTGGCAAAATCTAGGTAAGGTTTGAAATGATTAATTAGAGCCGACATCTTATCTTCATCCCCAAATGCCATGAATGGTATCAATCTCATTAACTCTTGTAACACACTACTGTTAGATCTCACAAATGGACTGTTAATTCTGTCCAGTAACAACATCAGTTGTCCTTTATCACCACACAGCTTAGAGAACTCCTGGCAAGTCAAATTAAATAACATTACAAAGAATCACCTCTGAACCTATTGCAATTGTTAAAGTTAATTTCTTAACTTTTGCAGGTAAATTGTATTAGGGCTATTACAGAATAAATTGTATGGGGGTTTGTAGGCACTCTTAAAAAAGGACCCACCGTACATAATTTTTTTTCTTAATTTCTTTTTCAATGTGTTTTTACAGCGGAAGTTCCAAATTTACCCATGACTAATTAAATTTTTATGTAAGTGCCTCCAGACACCCTCCCTCCCCCACACACAAATATTTCTGGAACAGCCCTTACTGACTGTACACCTTGTGAAAACAACTCCTGTATTTCTTAAAAATACAACTGAGGAACTTCCATCGAAGGAAACAAATTATTATAAAGTCCAAAACAAGATAACAATTTTTTGTATTTGGCCAAAACTAGGAGACTTAAATATTGCATTTATTTTCATGCTTAGCGCAGTGTAGTAATTTTTCAGGTGAATTTCTGATAGAGAAAGAGGAGGATTGGGTACCATAAACCGGTTTAACCCTACCACTAGCTCTTGCTAGTGCCGGTACCATGTCCGGTTATCCAAAGTTCCTATCGTTGTCTATGTTTGTCTTTTGTCATTTTATTGTTTTTCTTGTGTAGTTCCCTGGTAGACTGTGGCATGTGATTGTAATTTTCAGCCATTGTAAGTGTGTCCTGTTATCTTTTCTTAATTAATTCTGTTATCTAAATGCTAGCTTTTTATTATTTACCTGATACATTTCTGTTGGCTGATTGCTGGCTTCCAGTAATATAACCTTCATGATTTGTAGAACTTGTTCTGTGATTGTCTGCCCTTTGGTTGCACTGGTACCACTCTCTTGTTCAGCCCACAATGCCTGTAAATAATATTACTTGGTTTGACAGTTTGTTATCACAATGGAATGTCTTTGTATCCAAGCAAAGTTGATTATCTGGTTCACAAGCAAAACTTCATGAAAACCAAAGATGGGGAGGCACATACAAACATTTTCAATTGTCCTATAAAGTGATGAGGTATGAGCAAAGCTTGTTGTTGAAGGCCTCATGGTGACTTAAAGATGATTTTGATGAATAGAGATTGGACAATGAACAGGCACTACTTTTCACAACTCCCCATTCATCAGCTATTGATCAATTTCAATGGACCTATTTTTCTGTTAATTTGCAACAAGAGGCTCTCAAGAGCCTGTATCACTCACCTGGGTCCTATGCAGCACTAAAATTCCAAATTGATGATCCATCTTTGGTGGTGTATGTACATAAATATCAGGAACTTTTTATAAAATTGAATTAAAATTGTTCAAGCAGTTTCAGAGAAGATTTTTGAATGCAGTTTCCAAACTTTATGGGCCTATAATAATCTATGTTCCCTGCTGGCAGCTATTTAACATAAAACTTTGAAGAGGGTCACCCAAGGACTATCATATCAAAATTCTACTGAAATTGTTCAAGCAGTTTCAGAGCAGAAGATCTTTTTATGCATTTCCCATTGGGTCCTATGTTAAACTAAGGTTTGCCACTGGTGGTCCAATGTTAAAATTTAGTTCCCAGCTGGTGGCCATGTTGGATGACGGATCGGCAACAAAGTAGTAACACTTGGTCAGCACCTCATAAGCATCATTCATGCCAAGTTTGGTTCAAATCCATTCATTTGTTCTCAAGAAGTTCTTTGTATGCATTTTCCGATACTTGATTTCCCCGCTGGCCGCCATGTTAGATGACAGATCGGCACCAAAGTATCAGCACTTGGTAAGCACCTCATCAGCAAAATTCATGCCAAGTTTGGTTTAAATCCATTGGATGGTTCTCAAGAAGAAGTTCATTGCATGAATTTTCCCATTAGGCAAATAGTAAACTAAGTTCCTCGCTGGCAGCCATCTTGGAAGAGGTCAGAAAACTTGAAAGTGTTCAATAAAAAATAGTCCTTAACATGCTGAACATTGTTGCAATTTAAACTTGACCTCTATCTCAAAGCGTTTTTGAAATATAGGACAAAAAGTAAAACATAGGTAATCAACGATTACAAAGTTCGCCTCGTTATGGCACGTTGTCGCAGCAACCAAATTTTGCCTGGATGCTGACATACTATCAAAATTGCATGCATATGCAAGGTTACCTGAACCAACAATGTACAGTTACTGAGCTATGAACTCCGATGTATACATAAATGTAAGTCATTCATGTGTAAAATGTAGGTTTAAGTGACCTAATTTTGTCTGAATGCTGAGCTACCATCACAGATGCATGCACATGCAAATGCAGGATGATCCTACCATGTACAGTACCTGAGATCTGATCCCAACCATAAACTTGAATGTAAGTCAGTCATGCAGAAAATGTAGGTCAGAGTGACCCAATTTTGCCTGGATGCTGACCTACCATCAGAGATGCATGCACATGCAAGGTTAGATGATCCTACCATGTACAGTGACTGAGATCTGAACTTGGACGTAAACTTGAATGTAAGTCACTCAAGCGGAAAATATAGGTCAAAGTGACCTAATTTTGCCTGGATGCTGATCTCCCATCAGAGATGCGTGCATATGCACAGTTAGATTATTGTACTATGTATAGTAACTGAGATATGAACTAAATTGTAAATTTGAATGCAAGCCACTCAAGCGGAAAATATAGGTAAGAGAGACCCAATTTTCTTGGAGGCTGTGAGTTAACCCAAGATGCACCTGCATGCAAAGTTTGATGACCCTACACTGCATAGTTACTAAGATATATACCCAAATGCGGACGCAGACGAAGACATGGACGCAGACGAGGACGCCGGGGGTACTCCAATAGTCATCCCTCAACTTTGTCGAGGCGAACTAAAAATCACGAAAAATTTGACCAATAAAGGGCCACAACTCATATATAGATACTTGGATTTTCTTCAAAATATCCTTGTGGGTAGATCTTAACATGCTGAACATTTTTGCAATCTAAACTTAACCTCTATCTGTTATAGTTTTTTTAATAAAAAATAAAAAACATCAAAATTTTGAAAATTTTACGGAAAAGGGCAATAACTCTAATACGGGTCATCAGATTTTCTTAAAAATTTCAGCATGGGTAGATTTTCTCATGCTGATTCTTTTTTGTTTCATTGGATTTTGTTATCTGTAACGATTTTTGAGTTATTTGCCAAAATCTGTAATTTACCCCTATGTTCTATTTTTAGTATTGGCAGCCATGCTGTTTGACCTAAGACATACAAAATAACAAATTTGATACTAGATACCCTAGTGATGATTCTGTTAAAGTTTGGTTCTATTTGACCGAGTGGTTTCAGAGAAGAAGATTTTTGAAAGTGAGCTAACGACAGATGGACGACAGACGAAGGACGGAGGGACCGACCGACGACAGACGCCAAGTGATGGCATAGCCAGGTGAGCTTAAAAGGTTTTAGCTGCTAGCAAGAATTTTGGTATAAGGTCTCACTTGAACACTATAAGTTTGGATTAAATATTCCTTAGTTACCAGATTTAGAGCTCCCAGCATGACAGACAGTGTATTCAGAGATGGTTTTAGTAACTCCAGTCTGTTGGCCTTGACATTTACAGCATAACTAAACAACTTCAATAACACAGTCATCAACTGTTTACCTAGTACCAGGTCTTTAATAGAAGCTAATCTGTAAAAATAAACATAATTCAAATACAATATTTCAATTACAAACAACAGAGCGCAGCAGTTGCAAATGACAAAGGGTGAAATGCTATATTCCCTCTCCATTCAGTAGGGCGAGGGGATAAAAATAGTCAAGGTGAAATACTTTAGAGATTAACAAAATTCCAAGTTCAAGGAAAATTACTTTCATTGGTTGGACACTGCATCCAAATGTCAGGCATTCAAACTCATGTGCTGCTTTCCAAGTGTTGTAAGACTGACAAACACAAATAAAATGCACCAAATATTTCTATGGATTAAATCAAAATCCTACCTTTCTAACATGACTTTTAATCCATCTCCTTCACTGAGAACACTGGCCATCTTGTATACCTCCTCCTTATCAACATCTTCCTCTGTAAATAAATACAAATTTAATCAACTTGTAATGTGCTTTTTCTTATGTTTGAACCACATTCTTGTTTTAAAATCTATCAGATGACAGCTTCATTCACACGACTTTTTAATATACTTTAAATAGAACGTTATAACATGTATATCCTTATTTTCTAGAGTAAAAAAATCTTTAACCATCAACTATTTGACCATAAATCAAATATAAACATTAAAAACAAACCAAGAAACAAAAATATCAATTTCAAAATATGTGTAGATATCATACATATTCAAATTATAGAATTTACCTGTTTGTGATTCCAGTGAGTTAACCATATCTTCAGTAGCATCTCCCAGTAGGCCCCTCATTCTGTATATTATTGGCATTGGTTCTCCTTCTCCATGTTCTGGGGCCCACACCTTCTTATACACTTCCTTTACAGGAAGGTCAAGGCTGATTATTTTCTTATTTACCAATAACTGAAAATATACATTATTTTGTGTTTTAAATGTCTGTTCACTCAAGTCCTTACTTAATTGCAGAATTAGAGTTTTCTTCACTGGAATGTTTTTCTGTAATTATGAAGTTCAAACAATTCATATCTGCTTATTTTTTGCAATTAAAGCAAGTATCATGTTGAAATTTTCTCTAATGTACTTTATTCTACATTCTAAATTGTTCAAAAGCCTTGCGACAATGCAATTTGCTCATATATGCTAAATAGTCAATACTCTTGCAGTCAGTCAGCTAAAATAGAGCTATGTTATCTGTTGACTTGTTTGAAGGTATATATGATTGGGACCCATGATATTGCAGTACCTAATTTTCAAGAGGGCACTGAAATTACATTGATACAATTAAAACTGCGATACAATGAGAACACAATGAGAACATACTATACATGTAGTTTCAAACTGAAAAAATTAAGATCTTTACCCTTTTTCACCTTGATGCTTGATTACAAGATTTTATCAAAATATGTTCCACTGTTTACTGAATTGTACTCACCTCCATTCCGTTATCATCTTCTAACAGAGCAACCAGTTCACAGTCTGAAATATACAATTATATGTTTAGCACAGTTCACCAAAGAACATTATTTCAATGATTATGTCATTATATTACTTAAAGTAAAAAGAAAGGTGTTATGTTTAGAGCACCTTCCAGACCTAGATTTGCTGTAGGATGCAATAAAATGTTGTGTGGTATTTAAACTGAACAATACCTTCAGTCAATCAACTGTGTAGTTAGGTTTAGTTATATTTTGGGATTCCATACATTTTATTAGACAAAGCAAACCTTGACATATCTTATTCTTGTCATCTCTCATCAGTGGACCCAGACCTGGTTCATTACAACTGTATGAATTACCCAGCATTCTTCCCTGCAGGAAGTTATACGAATACAAACCTTGACATATCTTATTCTTGACATCTCTCATCAGTGGACTCAGACCTGGTTAATTACAACTGTATGGATTACCCAGCATTCTCCCTTGCAGGAAGTTATATGAATACAAACCTTGACATATCTTATTCTTGACATCTCTCATCAGTGGACCCAGACCTGGTTCATTACAACTGTATGGATTACCCAGCATTCTCCCTTGCAGGAAGTCCTCCTGTTGTGGGTCTTTTTCAAGGATCAGTAGGAATTCCTCTACATCATTCTCTTCCTATCAAAAAATAATGAAATATATGTAACATTCAAGCATATGGATGATTGCCAATGTCAGATTTAGGGGACCCCGGGTGCCCCCTTAGGTCGGAAAATATTTAAATTCCTAGGGGTTTTTAAAAAAATCGGGTCCCCCCCATTTGAAAAAAAATATTGGTCAGGCCCCCACTTAACAGAAAGTCTGGATCCACCACTGATTGCAAAACATTAAGCAAAAAAACTTGTGGACAATAAGTTAAATTTTACATGTTTTTTATGTTTAACTAAAAAATATTAAGTTATAAGAATACTATGCTTAAGCTAGAAAAAAATTCTCCTTATAATTATTTCTTTCATGACATAAATTAAAGAAATAGAATAATGGAGCTAATTTATTTCTAATTGGCTTACATCAGAAATTCAATTTTTTACAAAGCCACTAAAGGAACCTCTATAATGGAACTTAAAATATATATCAATGTCAAACAATATCAATTTATAGTAACTTAAATTTAAATCTTCTTATTCACTTAAATGTTTACTTACAGGAAAGATTATACTGCAAAGCCTCTCAAAGATAAAGACTGGAGATCTATAGTCATCTCCTGGATACTTCTTCACAGTTTTCACACAGACCTGCATGAATTCTTTTGTCTCTGATTCTGTTCCTGTTTGTATAATGAAAAGAAAATTAGAATTACACCAAGTAATGAAGAGTCCTCTCAAAGATTTTTACAGAAAACAGCGAAATCATTTTTTATTCAAACAGTACTCAAGTTATTGTATACTGAAGAACAAAAATTTATAACTCCCACTAGCCAAGATATAATCAACAAAATAATGCTGCTACTGGTGATCAGTTCCTACAGTAACGTCAACAATTTATCCTGCATGTTTTCCATCAACTTTTCGTTCTCTTCATACATGAATCTACCAAAGACACCCCCGCTCCTCCCCTCCTCCTAAATATTCATACATACCACTTGTTAGCTCCTCTAGTAATTCCAACATCTTATCTTGTGTATCGTCAATCAGCTTGGTTCTCTGTACCACCAGTTCCCTCAGGGACAGGTAGCCATTAATGACCTCCCCCCACTCCCCTCCCCTAAATATTCATACATACCACTTGTTCGTTCCTCTAGTAATTCCAACACTTTATCCTGTGTATCGTCAATGAACTTGGTTCTCTGTATGACCAGTTTCGTCATGAAACCATTCAGGACACGCCCTCCCACTCCCCTCCCCCTATATATTCATACATACCACTTGTTAGTTCTTCGAGAATTCCATCAGTTTATCCTGTGTATCATCAATCAACTTTGTTCTTTGTACGACCAGTTTCCTCAGGGACAGGTAGCCATTAAGGACACCCCCTCCCACTCTCCTCCACCTAAATATTCATACATACCACTAGTCAGTTCCTCTAGTAATTCCAACAGTTTATCCTGTGTATCATCAATCAACTTTGTTCTTTGTACGACCAGTTTCCTCAGGGACAGGTAGCCATTAAGGAAACCCCCTTCCCACTCTCCTCCGCCTAAATATTCATACATACCACTTGTCAGTTCTTCTAGTAATTCCAACAGTTTATCCTGTGTATCATCAATCAACTTTATTCTTTGTATGACCAGTTTCCTCAGGGACAGGTAGCCATTAAGGAAACCCCCCTCCCACTCTCCTCCACCTAAATATTCATACATACCACTTGTCAGTTCTTCTAGTAATTCCAACAGTTTATCCTGTGTATCATCAATCAGTTTGGTTCTCTGTACGACCAGTTTCCT
>MJUU01069950.1:22535-33623 GCA_002080025.1 Modiolus philippinarum | reverse complement strand
TCAGTTCTTCTAGTAATTCCAACAGTTTATCCTGTGTATCATCAATCAGTTTGGTTCTCTGTACGACCAGTTTCCTTAGGGACAGGTAGCCATTAAGGACACCCCCTCCCACTCCCCTCCGCCTAAATATTCATACATACCACTTGTCAGTTCCTCTAGTAATTCCAACAGTTTATCCTGTGTATCGTCAATCAGTTTGGTTCTCTGTACGACCAGTTTCCTTAGGGACAAGTAGCCATTCAGTACGTATCCAACAAGTTTGTTCTTATAATGTTGTTTCAACACATCTTGTTCCACAAAGCCAGCTAGTAGTTCTGTTCAAGATAAAAATATAAAATCAATGGTAATAGTATATTAACAAAATCCTATATATAAAGTAAAACACAGTTATGGAAGACATGCTGTTGAGACCCAGGACAATACAAAGCTTTGCGGTCATAAATACATGAAAATTAGCCTGGATGAAAATATCCTCTTGTTGTCAGGACTTCTGATTGATGTTCTTCATCTTGAAGTGGCTTATCAGAACCTATTCAAAGAATATACATAAAACTACATATTACGCTAGGAGATATTATTCAGCAAATTAGCAACTGTTCAAAATAATTTGAATCAAATACCTGAGACAACATATTACTACAATTGTTAGAGTTGGGTCAGGCTTGCCCAATTCAGTGACAGTGTTGAGACAATACAAGAGGCAAAGAAATAACTTGTTATTACCTGTAAGAGACTTGAGGGCAAATCCTTGGGCAAGGTCAGAACTTAATGTTGTTTCTTCTAAGTGCAGAAGATGTTCCACTTCCTAAAATATAATAAATTTTTCTTCCACAATCAGTTATAATTCCTGAATCAATATGAACTCATATTTTTTGTTAGTTTTGTAATTTTTTATAAGCATGTTGATTTATCATGTAATATACAAGACAACAAAAATTAGATTCCCATTTTCATAAAAAAAAAAATAATTTAAATATAAAATTCCAAATTCCACATATTACAACTGTTAAAATATGATTTGATTTGTCACATACAATGTTACTGTAACATAGCCTCTGGCAAACATTTCTGAGTAACCTGCCTGTGTAAACAGAGTCACTACTTAAATATGTCACCAATATGTAAAATTCTGTTCCTATATCCATTGACATACTTGTATTATAAAGCCTTCTCACGTTTAGGTAATTTTCTCACGAATCACCTGCTTTATAAGGTCGTAAAGGTATAGCATGTACGAAATATTTCTAGTGACTTAATTACAGAAGTTCAGTTTCCTGGTACAACACACCCTCTTTCTTTGCAAAATAAAATCAAATCAAGTTACTTACTTGAGTAATTAGGTCACCAAGGTGTAACATGACCCCTTTTATGGCTAGGTAATATTTCCAGTGAGCAGGTTGTATTAGATGCTTGTATAAGTTCAGGTATTCTGAACTGCTCTCTCCACATTTACCAATACCATCCAAACATCTAAATCGTTAAAATAATAACATTATACCAATTATACCAATAATAACAAGGTAACCACAGAATCAAAACACCTACACAATAAAAGTATAAACTTGGTGTATTGGGAGGTAGAAAAACATTGAGGCTATATTATTGATTAACATAAAAAAACACTGAGTCAACAGACATACATGTCAGATGTTTGCGGGGTATCAGCATTTCCAAGATATTGCTATGAAATTTTACCTTTATGTGGGTGTAGAAAAATATAAATGTTCAATTGAAAAAAGATAGGGGTAATCAGAGGATAATTTTATAATTCAAATTTGTGAAAACTTCTTACTTTGTCAACATGTCAATAATTTCCTTCTTCCTGCTAGGAATCTGTGCAATGGATTCTATAATATTACATGCTGTTTGTCTAGCGGAGCGAGACGACAATGAAAACATTGCTTGTTGCAGCCATGTGGTCTGAGTCAGTTTCATGTGGACAGCTGGAGTCTTGCTCATTCTTTGTCTCCATTTACCAACATATTTTTCCATTAAATAAAGAGCTCTGGTGACCTTCTTTGCCTCTTCCTGGTCAGATTTAGTGTCTGATTTCTCTCCTTCAGTTTTCTCTGAAGCTGCTAAATTAGAAAATAAATAAAATATGAAATATTGATATTGGAAAACTACATGTATAGTCTGCAACAAAATAATGTTTTAGAGATTATTTTGAGTCAACAATAGTTTTATTTCTCTATCGCCACTGAAAAAGCAAAAATTATAAATATACAGTAGAACTTTGATGGTTTGAACTGCAATAGCTCAAACACAATGGATGTCTCTAACACTTTTTCTGGTTCCTTTATTCAAACGACTTCAAATAGCTTGAACATCCCTCTAACTGGTCTGTTTTCATTGGTCCTTTGTTGTTTGAGCCATTTAAAATTGACTGCACTTGGAAAATATATATAAATGCATAGATAACAAGATTTAAAACTGAAGTACTTCATATGTAATAGACAGGCAAGATTTTGTTGAGACCATAGACTCGACGGAAGTAGTCAACCACTATGTAATTAAAGAATCGAAATTGACAAATGTGGACTACCATTAGCGGTAATCTGCCAAGAAGTGGAGGAAAATCATCCCTGAATAGAGAATATTATTAAACCTAAACATAAATCTTTAAAGAAAATGCATGTGATTTATCATGAATATTTTGATTAATTTAAGCTAGCAATTAATGGAATCAGCATTGTCGTTTTTCTGACTTTCCCCTAAACATCTCTTCAGCTTTTTATGATAGGAATTAAAACCTTTTCTTTCTCTTTATTCATTAATAACTCCAAAACTAACCTCTTTTTGGTAAGATCTTTTTCCAGTTCTGGAATGAATGTTTAGGATCACCTTTCAGCCATAGTTGATTGTTGACATGGAGATCAGAAGGCAGATGTCTAGTTAAATCTACCTCAGGTGTCTGTTTATCCTGTTAAGAAATTATCCATATTAGCAAAAGAGCTCAAAAGATGAAGATTGATATTCTTTTACAAGTATACTACAGTAAAACTTGAATATAGCGAACACACTTATTACAAATTTACGCATATAGCGAATTTTTTTTTAAATCCCAAGCCAAAAGCCTTAAAGATTCATTATAATTTATTAGTTTATAACGAATTTGCTTATAGCAAATTTTCTGTTATAGCGAAGTGATTACTGAACCCCATGATCAATAATTACATGTACTTTTTGTCAGAATTAATGAAGTCCAAATCACACCAAAATAGTCAGCTAAACTCGGATTTAATGCTCTGTGTGAAGCTGAAACTATTGTTAAGCTATTACACAATGATCAGAAGATTTAATCATTGTGTAATTGCTGGACAATAGGATAAGCTTAGCTCGGCACATACATCCGAGGTTCAACTTATTGCTGTGAAGAGTGTGGAAATGCCCAATGGTAAATTGTTAACCACACATATCGAATGGTCAAAATGTGTAATTTTGATTTAAGGATGTACCCTTCTGAGGAGGCAAAATTTTAAAGTATTTAACTTTTTTTTCAAACCTTGATTTTTGCAATGTTCTGACCCTATAAATTCAATATATAAAGAAAAATTGATAGGTTGCTGTGCAAATTATTTTGCTACAGCTGTTTGAAAGTGACCAATTTTAGCACTTTTGAGCATTTATTGGCATTTTTGTCCATTTTTTGACTACTTTCATTGCAAAATTCTAGCTTATTTAACTTTTTCTCATACTTTCTGAAAAGCTGTAAATAGAATGAATAAATAAATTCAGCCCCCAAAAATCATATGTTGGTGTTGATATAAGAAAGTTTTGTCCCATTTTCATGCTTTTTAGGGGTAATTTCAGCATTTCCACATTTCACAAAAAATGTAGATTTTCTAAATTTTTTAAACAGCTAATAGCTTAAACTTCATTTGTTTTGTGATTTTGTATTGCAAAAATATCAAAAATATATGATACTATTTTAAAAAAAGCAAAAATAAATCACAAGTGCATATATTTTTCATAAAATGGCTATTTTCTAACCCAACCCCTATTTTGTGAAAATTTGACATGAATCCAACAGCAAATTAGGGCATTAATCTTCAATTTGAGATTACTCTGAAACCACTTGATAGAAATGAATAATTTTTGGACACAATTTAAAGATAAACATCAATTTTGTTAATTCATTGCAATTGTACATAAAATATAAATAATTCTAAAATTATTTCAAAACGAGATTTCAACGAGACTGAAACATCAGATGAATACATCCTTAATTAGCAATGAAATCAATTCAATTAATTCAGACAGGTAAAAGATTTGATCATTTTTATTTTTGTTCAAATATGGCTTTGCCATCTTGTGAAAAAAAAAAATGAAATTATTCAATATGCCGAGAAAGATCTAGAAAATCAGCCTGAAATGACCTCGTCAAACTTTGACATATAGTGAGTACTCTTAGCATATATTGAAAATACGTACGAACAAAATTAAATTTCGTGATTAAAATGTAAAATATATAAATCTGTACAATGACATTGTTTTTATTTATAATACATGTTCATCTGTTAAAACGAATTTGTTATACATGTATAACGAACTTCGCTATAACAAAAGATGGAATTTCGCTTATAACGAATTTATTTCACCAGTCCCTTGAAATTCATTATAAGCAAGTTTTACTGTATAAGGATTTTATCTACTGTATTTTTACTTTTTTAATTTTTTCTTAAAAATATTGCTGTAGCAAAGTCTCAAGGAAGTTATGTCAAGTATCTCATAAATTTAGTTTTCACCACAAGTTACACTTGAATATGATTTGTTATCAAATTTGAAATTTTAGGAACGAGCCTACAGTGATTTCTAAAATTTTTAGATTATCAACTAGAACTGATAACATATCACTTTCAAATGTGAAGAGTTGTGAAAGCTTTTTCTCTGATGATAAAAGATAACAAACTGATGGATGTTGAGGAAAATGTCACAAAGACTTTGTGGGATGGACAGACAAAATGAATGGCATAGAAAAATGGTATCTCTCTCTTTGGGGTTGAGGTATAACCAGGAGTCCCTGGATTCCTTCGATCTCCTTAATTGATCTCAAGCAGGACATTATGCAGGAGAATAGTAAGAGGAAGTGTAATGCTGTGTTGTTAAACATTTTTTTAATGATCTTGTTGCAAGAATTATTTTAAATTCAGTTACCTTTTTATTAACTTCTGGTTTTATAAGATGTTGAAGTATCCGGAGACATGGGAGTGTAACACAATCTGTGATTACTGGGTTCTTCATTTGCATTCCCATCAGGAAGAGTCTCATCACTGAAATATACAAACATTTTATCATTTTTGAAAATCTAGAAAAACTTGGCAAAGGAGGCAATAGAAGACAAAATTTATTTGGTCATACCTTATAAAGCAAATTAATATATTGTATAGCAGGTTTTCGTGGGTCAAAAATTTCGCAGATTTGAGTGGAAAATATATGCCAAAAATTTAAGCGTTTTAAATTTTCGCAGGTTATCAAGGATCCTATATATATATCCTAAGAATACATAAAATATTCAAGGAACTTATTTTCGCGATTTAAGTCCATCTGTGAAAATACATGAAAATTAAAACCCCGCAAAAATCACCCGCTATACGGTAACAGGATTCTTCTCCCTCATATAATGTACATTTGTTGAAAATTCAATATGCTTATAATATATTCATGAAGATCTAAAATATCTAAAACCTATACAATTTTTGAAAAAAATGCCTTCCTCCTGTTTAACAATTACATGTGTAATTCTGAACATTCTCAACATAAAGCATTTTTCAATCCTTACCACATCTAACTCTTTGTTCCCAGCATGAATCCTCTTGTTGTAAGGAAGTGGCTAATAACAATATCTCATGTCTAACTGATGAACCCTAAAATAAATAAATGTAGAGGTAAAAACTTCATCACATTTCTATTTACTACCGATGAAAATGTCTTACAGGTAGACTGACCCTGTTTCACGGCACATTCAAGATGACAAATGCAAAATACGATGTCAGATACTAAGTAGGCTTGAATTTTGGACCAGAATAGTTTTTGGAGAGCTTTTTCTTTATGATTAAATAATTAATTGAAAGCTTTGGTTGACATTCTTCATAGTCCATAAAACTGAAATAACTTCTATATAAGACTAATAGTACGAAATAAAAAAAAATATATTAAAGCAAAAACAATATAAATGGTAACAAAACTTACAAGATCAGGATTTGACAGGTAGCCCTTAAGGGCAGATGCTATTCTGGTCATAACAAGGTTGTTCATTTCCTCTGTTCCACGTCTATTGTCCTTGGTCAGTAAACATAACAAAGATCGTACTTCTATTCTTACTTGTAATGATCCATGTCTCAAGTTGTAGTCAATCAATTCTTTTATCATACCCTGAAGAAAACATTAAATATGGTGATTAAGGAGTATCATTTTATCATTATTTACACCATATCATTGTAAACACTTAATTGCATGTTTTCTAAAGAAGAAGTTTACAGAAAAATTAGTTTATGTTCAGTGAACGGTTTATAAAGTTAAGTAGTTCACAAGTGCCATCTTAATTACATGAAGAATATATTACGTTATCAGGTTAGATCTTTTTGGTGTCGGAAAAGTATCATTAGTGAAAGAATTATCTCTATTTCAAATATTCTGAATTAACCTACCTGACCACATAAAATCTGTCTCAGGTTTGTGTTTGTAACAAGGGCCCTCAGTAATGTTATACAATGTTCCACAGCTGCACTGGCACATCCATAACAGTTACTACTCTTCCCACTGAAATATAGAATGAGGATTTTTTGTAGCTACAAGTATATACAACTGAAAAGACTTGACCATCTACACAATACACACATCTAAAAAATGACACAAAACACACATATGAACCACACCTGAACATACCCTGTCACGTCATTTCTCATGGAAAAACAAGTTGCAGGCAATTTTTTTCTCATCTGAAAATTAAATCTGTTTATTTTATATAATCTTGAGTCTATGAGTTCTTGGTGAAAAACTGGTCTATGGCATGACTAGTAATTTGCTAGTATCTTTTGATACTATATCTGAAATGATAAATTTTGAAAAGCAATTTCTTTAATGAAATGGAAATACAAGACAAGCTTCTTAGTTTGTTGGGGTTGGATAATAAACATAAGTATTACCTTTCTTTACCCATCTTTGGTTTACAAGGTGGTAATGGTTTAGCCTTTAGCATTGGGTCTGTAGTATTGTCCCTGGGACTGGATACTGGGGAGGCTTGTGATGCTGCAGCCACTGCCTCTCTCTGTTGACAATCATATTCTACTAATTCTTTGCGGCAAGCTAGTACTTTCTAAAAATAAAACAAATGGCCCTATATAATAACAAGTATACTGTTCATAAAATTTAATAAACAACAAGTCAAATAGAAACTAGGCTTATAATAAATGAAACTGTCCGAGGAGGCCAATGATAAAGAGAAAAGCAATACTCTAAATACCTCTAAAAAAATTTGCATAGATACATGTACATGTACACGTCATTGTGACTTTATATTGATGTAAAATATATGCGATATTAATTTTTCTTTAGCAATACAAATTTAGACAATTCAGTTTTTGTATTATGAGGGTCCAATTAAGAGAGGTTTAACTCCAAGTTTATGTATAGAATTTTGCCATCTGAAAAAAAAACCAATTTTACCTGTATAATCTTGCTGAGTTCATCAAATGAAGATTTACATTCACTACAATACTTGAGAGCCAGGGACTGTATGGCCTTGTTAACATTGCTGGATGGTACATTGGCTGTCCCACCTCCAGTGGCTGGCAACCCTTCATCCTGTACACAAAAATAAGAATCCATTTGATTAAAAACTACATGTATAAAGACTGAGCTAACTCATACAACTTCAAATAAAACAGAAATTTGCTTGCTATAAGTACATCCTAATCCCATTTATATACTGAATTGTTGAAAAAATCTTCCACTGGTTGCTGCTGAACTAGCGTTAAAAATTATTTTCATGAGTGACTCTTCATTCATGCTGACTTGAAATTTCTGTTGGAGATGCCCAAAAGCAGAATTGTAAACACTCTTCACTGAAGAAGTATGTACAATCATGAACATTTTGTACTTGAAAATACAGAATTTAAATTCAAAAGCAATGTTCTTTTTGATATAGGAAATTGTATTTGCAGACTGTGAGCCAAGGAACATAATAAGAAACTGTAGCCTATTAGTATACAATATGTTACACACCAATCTTTCTGACCCATGTTCTGTGACTTGTACGAGGTTTTTCTCCAACATTGGACGATGTTGTTGTAACTGTTTGTAAATCCTGTCAGCTTTCTCCAGCAGGGTGTTGATAGTCGTAATGGCCTGATAATAAAATAGGACACAATAACATAGTCCTAATAGATATCAGTTATAACAAATTACGGACAGTGGTTTTGCTAATTAATCTGTATTTGTGAAAGCAACATACATACAGCATGTCATTATGATGTTTAATACATAAACAGGGCCAATGCTAACTACTTCAACATTATACACAACCAATTCACATCAAACTTTTTCACTGCTATAAGGCTTGTTGGTTTTTCTATTATATTTGAATATGAACATGATCTTTAATTCATCCTGGTAAACTCACATACCAAAGCTTAAGTTTAAGTCCAGGGCTAATATTCCATCAAATTTTTTTAAGTGGAACCAAATTTTATTGCAATCTGTAAAAAATTGACATGTATGTAGTAAAATACTCACCTTTTTCCTGTCTTCCTCATTTTCTATGGGATCTACAGCACAACATTGTCTGGCTGTCAGTGTGTAGTCAAACTTGGCATATTTACAGAAACCACAGGCATTACATAGGAATGGATCCTTCTCATCATAATTTATGGCTCTGAAATACATGTACATACATGCATACAATAAATAATTCGTCTTTTGCTATTCCTTATTCATCACTGACAAAAAAGCTGTATGTGACAGCTTTTCAACTTACTATGAAGAATGTTGTGCTTTAAACTACTATGATTAATTACTTAAAAATGTACTGGAAAACTGATATATCATTAAAGGACTTTCCAAAACCATTGTGAAGCCAAAAACAGCATACATAAGATATGGGAAGTAAAATGATACAAGCAGAAAAACGTACAGCAATTCTTCCTATAAATGTGATGGAAACATTTATAAAGCCATTTTCTACAGACTCCTTCAAATTTTAATGACTTTGTATTATGGGATATATACATCAATAATAC
This sequence comes from Modiolus philippinarum, assembly GCA_002080025.1. Classification (NCBI taxonomy): domain Eukaryota; kingdom Metazoa; phylum Mollusca; class Bivalvia; order Mytilida; family Modiolidae; genus Modiolus; species Modiolus philippinarum. The sequence goes on along the minus strand of MJUU01069950.1, from coordinate 24,384 downwards.
ACTCATGAAATATTACGGTGGAAATAGACTTCTTAAATTTATCTGGTATACAGTTATTTTTCTCTAAAGATAACTAGATTTTAGTACCTGCATTTATGGCACTGGAAGACATTTTCTCCACAGTTTCCACAGACTCCTGGTGTGGCAGGGACAGAGGCACTACATCGAGGACATTGGAGAGTTTCTGCTGTGGCCTGGAGGTTGTCATAAAAGTCGGCATACTCAATCATCAGGTTACAGGCTACTATAGGGATGGGGAATTCCACCTGAAAATACAAAAGGAGGTTTTAAAGCATAAACACTCCGGTTAAAACATGAATAGTATTTTTATCCCAAAGTCAGAGATGAAAGAAGGCAATGACAGAAAAAAAATTCCTAGATTTTAATCCAACGCACCCTGAAATTTTCAGCCTGAGAAAAATTTGATTTTTTGTACTTTTTTTATTGTAATTTTCTTAAAAATTACTACATTTCACTGTGACTGATAAAAAAAAAACAAGATGTGTTTGTGAAACACTATGCCCCTGGCAGCAACCATGTCTACCATACAAAATAAATACTAAATTGCAATCACTAGAAATTAAGGTTAAGTAGACATTTCTACTAAGCTCCATTAGATCTATACATATATAGAATATCAAGCCTCTTGCCATTGTAATTTGCGAGCTAAAAGCAAAATCTAAATTTTGACCTCTGTGACCTTGACCTTTGACCTGACCTTAATGAAATTTGCATAATGATGTTCAGCTTTATATGATCAATATACAGGCCAAATATGAAGGTCCTATCACATCTGGTTGGAAAAATATCAGCAATGTTCAAGTTTTCAAATTTTCAATCAGTGACCTTGACCTTTGAACTGACCCAAATTGTTTGGTGGATATTTATTAAGCTTCATTAGATCTATTCATATACAGAATATCAAGCCTCTAGCAATTGCAATTAACGAGTTATAGCAAAATCTAGATTTTGACCTTTTGACCTCTGTGACCTTGACCTTTGACCTGACCTTAGTGAAATTTGCATAATGGTGTTCAGCTTCACATGATCAATACACATACCAATTATGAAGGCCCTATCAAATCTGGTTTAAAAGCTATAAGCCAGGTTAAAGTTGCAGACAGACAGACAGACATACAGACAAGCAGACAGACAGACAGACAGACAGGACAAAAACAATATGCCCCCGATCTAAAGATCCGGGGGCATAAAAATTGACCACCTATCCTTGATTTTCAAAAGGTTGCATGAGAACAAGGAATTTTTTATAGCCTGATAATGATAGTTAATATGTTTATAAGAACTTACTTTCACATCAGTTTGTCCTGAGGTCAGGGTTACTTTCTTCGCTTTGTGCCAAAGTCCTGGTCTGAAATGAATAGTATTACAGTAAAGATAAATAAACAAGTGAACCATTATTGTCTTTATACACAAACTTAATACTTCTGATATTGTATGAAATGTCCTCGAGTTTTGTGAGAATGAATACCGTTTTTTGGTGCGTATTACACGCACATATTTCCCCCCAGAAAGGTCCTAGTGAGAGGGGATGTGTTTAATATATGCGAACTTCAAAAGACAATTTTTTTCTGACCACCACTAACTTAACTTCAGACCGGAAATGACATTGAAAATAAGTATAAAATCCTTGTTGTGATCCAGAAACGAACCTGTGTTTGATGATAACAAAGTTTGCTAATGTTAACATGATAAGGCCATACAAAATTAATTAATTGGTTCTCAGGCAATTTTTTATTTAAAATGATGAGGGAGGGAGGTGATTTTTTTTATCTTTTTATTTGCCAAATAAAGGGCTACGCCGAGCGCAGCATGATACGACCGCAGCATG
>MJUU01069949.1:32377-62831 GCA_002080025.1 Modiolus philippinarum | reverse complement strand
ATCCGACTTTGACTTTTTGTTTATTCCCTATTTATGGGTTACCTCGTAAGCGCAATTCCTCATAAACCACTTGAAGGATTTTGATGAAACTTTACACAAAGGATGGACACTATATGGAGATGTGCATGAAGGAATATAATTATTGTCCAAAACCAGGAAGGGGAGATAATTGGACTTTGACTTTTCGTTGATTCGCCATGTATGGGTTACCTCGTAAGCGCAACTCCTCTTAAACCACTGGAAGGAATTTAATAAAACTTTACACAAAGTAAGAACACTATATGGAGATGTGCATGAAGTAATTTAATTATTGTCAGAAACCAGGAAGGGAAAATAATTTGACTTTGCGTTTTCATTGATTCCCTATGTATGGGTTACCTCGTATGCACAACTCCTCTTAATCCACTTGAAGAATTTTGATAGAACTTTAGACAAAGGAAGAACACTATATGTAGATGTGTAAAAATATCAAATAGGCTGAAAAAAGGTGAATTTTATATTTGTCTGATTGAGACAGAGTGTTTTCATTGGAACCCTTGTGAAAAGTTCTTTCTTGAAGTTTATAGCATTGTGTCCATACTTGTATTGTGTCCACCCTTGTACTGTGTACACACCTGTATTGTGTCCACACCAACTTAATTTTGCACTTACGATATTGATTCAGGGTTCAATGAGCGGGGGGTATATTTGGCTGCCATTCGGCGACAGCTCTTGTTTATTTCGGGTGACAAATTTGTGTATTGCCACTTATGATAAGTGTATGGAATAAAAAAGATAACAGGAAACACCTACAATGGCCGAAAAAAATAGCCACATGCCAGAAAGAAAATAGGAACTGCACTAGAAAAAAAACCCACAATAAAAATACAAAAGACAAACATAAACAACGATAGGAACTCGGGACAGCCGGACTTGGTACTTGAAATCTCTATTTCAGGAGACAAATTTGTGTATTGCGACTAATGATAAGTGTATCTGTATTTCAGTAGACAAATTTGTGAATTGCAACTTATGATAAGTGTATCTGTATTTCAGGAGACAAATTTGTGTATTGTGCTTTTGATGAGTTCCATTGTTCCAATGATAAGTGTATCGGTAGTAACAAACGGTGTGATGGAAAAGATGACTGTGGAGATGGGTCAGATGAGAGATATTGTGGTATGATACTAAAAATTAACTCAATCATTATGATTTTTACAATGTCATTCATACAAAAAAAGAGATTTGATTTTATCTTTCAAAAAGTCATGAAAGTGAAAAAAAATGTTGTTTTTGTACAGTATCACAATAATTAATGCAAAATTTTCTTCCTTTACTGGTAGGCCATGGGCTGAAATCTCTTTCCGTGCACCCCCCCACTTCCCATCTAGACCGTTTTTTTTCAGTCCTCCTATATCCCCTCTTCAAAATAAAACATGTTAACATGAACATAACCTGCACGCATAGACAGTTTAGGGCCACTTTTATAGTACACTGCGAAAAATTCTTGTATTTTCGTTTTAACCTAAGTTTCATCTTTTAAGCTCCATAATTTTTTAATGATAAGTAATATGTAGTGAAATTTGGTACCAAATTAAAGCTAATTTAATATCCTTTACAATGAATTCAAGTTTGGACACTTTACGCCATTTTAATGATCTGGGGATACAAAAAATGTACCCCTCCCCCTGCAAAAAATAGCGAAAATGACAATTTTAGGCTGTCAATTCCTTTCAGATAAACAACCCTCTTCACTTGATCTAGTTTTTACGCCTAACTTATCTGTTGTGATACATTGTTGGAAAATAAAATCATTAATGTCCACAAAATTTTGATTTTCGGTATAAAATTCTTGAAAAATGGGAATTTTAGGAATTTTAGATTTTTTCACAATTTCTACTTTCTCACTTTATGGTCGTAAAAATCTGAATATATTTTTAATTATTGCCGATGTGATAATGATTTATGATATGTTAGCAACAAATCGTATGCAAACATTTTAGTTTCAGACATCTTATAGGTTCAGAAATGTCAAAATTAGCACCCCTGCCCCTAAATATTAAGGGAAAATATGAAATATTTAGGCTCTAAATGATGAAACAATAATGTTTTATTGGAATTCTAGCGTATATTTCACTAAAGCTGACATGCAGACGATCATTTAGCTAGATTTAAACTTTTTAAGAGGTCCCTTTTTTATTCTTCTGCTTGAAATTGTATGCAAAATGGGAATTTTCCGTTTTTCAGAATTTCTGCTGTTGTTTTGACTTTGAAATGCAAATACTTCATGAAATTGATATATAACTCTAAAATGTTGATTAGATTTCCTTTGATATATATCTAAGCCATAGGAAAATATGTTTTAGGTATTTTTAGAATAACTACAGTCTCATAAATTACAAACATATAACCATTTACCACAAATATTCAACACAATTTATTTCATTTTATTCAGCTTGAAAACCTTAAACATTGTATAAAGGTCCAATAACATATCATTTCAAATACAAAAATACATAGAGACTCCCATATATCACAAATAAGAACATGTGTGTGGTTTATGGGAAGTTATACAACAATTAAACTTTGAATTTTGTAAAATTCCGAAATGCTGAAAAATCCCATTTTTCACGGAAAAACGCCCAAAATATACATTTTTACCCATATTTTGGCGTTAAAACTGCATATTGCGATATATAAAATGCATTTTTTTTAAAGAAAGTAAAACATAAGTATGTTTTGTTCATATAAATGTACAGACATACATATTCTTGGGATTTTTAAGCTTCATTTTCCTGGGGAAGGGGTACAATTTTCGGTATTTAGAGTCCATTGAACACTCCTTGTTCTTCTAAACATTGTTTTTATATAGCTTATTCTTCTAAACATTGTTTTTATATAGCTTATATATCGGTTAGAACAATGAATTGGCATATCTGCATATAATTCCTCAAGATTTGCCACATACAACTAAAAGTGAATTTTGGAAAAATCCGAAATGCTGAAAATTCCCATTTTTCATCAGTTCTGTACAAAATATTGAGTTTAAGCTGACAATTGGGACTTAAAATGAAAAATCTTGATAGAAATTATGCAACATTGTGATATTCAATGCAGATTTTGTGTGTTTTTGGTTATTTTTATGCGAATATAGTAAAAAAAAAAATGACTATCATAGCGAAAATTTTTTGGGGTAGGGGTAGGTTTCTTTGGTATTTAGAGTCACATTAAACACTCCTTGTTTTTCTTAACAGTCTTTTAAGATAACTAACGTTTTGCTTAGAACAATTAAATGGCATAGTTGCAGATGAATCCTCCAGATTTGACATATATTGCGATTTAACAATGAACTTCGGAGAAATCTGATGTGTTGAAAATTCCCATTTTTCATCAGTTTGGGCCAAATTTTGAGTTTAAGTCAACAAATGGCTGTTAAAATACTGAATTTTGCTGTAATTCATGCAACATTGTCATATATAACACACATTTTGCGTGTTGTAGTTATTTTTATGCACACTTAGACAAAAAATTGACAATTTTAGGAAAAATTTGTTGGGGTACGGGTAAGATTCTCTGTATTCAGAGTCACATTAAACACCCCTTGATATTCTAAACACTGTTTTAAGACACCTCATGTATTGCTAAGAACAATTAATTGGCATATCTGAAGATATATCATCTAGATTTGCCATATATAACAGGTTAACAGTGAACTTTGGCAAAATCTGAAATATTGAAAAATCCCATTTTTCATCAATTTCGGGCACAATGATAAGTTTAAGTCAACAAATGGCTGTTAAATTACCAAATCAGGATGTAATTTATGCAACGTTATTATGTTCAACACACATTTAGTGTGTTTGAGTTAATTTGTTGCGAACATAGACAAAAAATTGACAATTTGAAGGAAAATTTGTTGGGGTAGGGGTAAGATTTTCGGTATTTTGAGTCACATCAAACACTTCTTGTTTTTCTTAGCAATGCTTTCAGACAACTAATGTATCCCTTAGAACAATTAATTGGCATCTCTGCAGATATATCATCCAGATTTGCCATATATAATGGGTTAACAGTGAATTTTGGCCGAATCTGAAATGTTGAAAAAGCCCATTTTTCATCAATTTCGGGCACAATATTAAGTTTCAATCAACAAATGGCTGTTAAATTACCAAATCGTGATGTAATTCATGCAACATTGTCATATTCAACACAAATTTTGCGTGTTTGAGTAAATTTGTTGCGCACATAGACAAAAAATTGACAATTTGAAGGAAAATTTGTTGAGATAGGGGTAAGATTTTCGGTATTTTGAGTCACATCAAACACTTCTTGTTTTTCTTAACAATGTTTTCAGACAACTAATGTATCGCTTAGAACAATTAATTGGCATATCTGCAGATATATCCTCCAGATTTGGCAAATATAACGATTTAACAGTGAAATTTGGGCAAATCTGAAATGTTGAAAATTCCCATTTTTCATCAATTTTAGGCAAAATGCTAAGTTTCAGTCAACAAATGGCTGTTAAAATACGAAATCATGGTATAATTTATGAAACATTGTCATATACAACACACATTTTGCGTGTTCTGGTTAATTTTATGCTTGCATAGACAAAAAATTGACAATATTACAGTAATTTTGTTGGGGTAGGGGTAAGTTTTATTGATGTATGATGTTTATATTACATGAAAATGGCCATTATTTGTAATAGTTGTAAAGTCCATATAATAAGCTTTCATTTGATACCTACTTTAAATGATATTTGTTTACTAAAAAGTAATATTGGGCAAAAGAATGCAAAAACTTAGTCAAAATCGAAAATATTTAAAGATCCATTTATTTGGTCTATTTGAAAATAAAAGTTTGGTCATTAAGAATATGTTAACATTATGTTAACATGTTTTGTATTCAAGAAAATAGATTGAAAAACTAAAAACAATGTTCAGAATTGGGAATCGAGATGCACTTCGGGTTCTTTAGACCATCAAACTTACGCAGTTTCAATGAAAATATCTAAATTTTCCTCAATATTTCATAGGGGTAGGGGTACATTTAATGGTGCTACGGAAGGTATTTGGCATAGAAATTGTAAAAATTTGGGTTCTTTGTAAAGCTGATACAATAAGCAATAATTTGATGCATCATTTTTATGAGTAGAAAGCATTTGGTCAACACTTTGAAGCAACTGAAAGAAAAACTTGAATGAAAAACTAAATTTTCCTAAATTTCGGTAGGTGGGTCTCAAAATGGGCCCTATTCCACCAGTGTGTACAGGTTATGCTCGTGTTAACATTTTTTATTTTGAAGAGGGGATGTATGCGGACTTCAAAAAATGGGTGGGGTTGGGAAGTCCCCCCACTGTGCACGGGGGATTATTCCAGCCCATGGACTATGGTTTGTAACAAGACAGTTTGAATCTGTTTTAAATTGATGACTTTCCTATTTCTGTTTATGTATGAATTTCCCTGGTTGATATGGGTCAGTCAGCAAAAATTGCATCACTGAATTTTGTGATGTTAAAAAAATCTATATTGTGACTCAAAAATTACAAGGAAAACTCTGCAGCTAGAAACTTGTCAATGTTTGTAGGTCAGTACAAGAAAATAATCATGCAAATTAATATAGTTATAAAGGAAGGACATTATATGCATATGTGTTTGAAAGAATATAGATATTGTTGGACATCACAAATATGAGATAATTTGACTTCATTTCTTTTATGAAAATTGTGCTTCAGGGGTATTCTTTTGTTGCTTTGCCACTGTCAACTCTATTCATTTTCTCCTTTTAACAATAATATAATATATATCTATGCATGAACAGAGCCTCCACCAACATGTGACGACAATAATGGTGGATGTAGCCAGATATGCCGAGTTTCTGGACGCCAGGCACGATGTGATTGTCATCCTGGGTACTATCTACTGCCAGACATGAGGAAATGCCAAGATGTTGACGAGTGCAAGTTTGAAGGGACATGTAGTCAGAAGTGTAAAAATGTCCCAGGATCATACAGATGTTCGTGTGTGTTTGGTTACCAACTTAAACCTGATGGAAGGGGGTGTAAAGCAAAGGGTAACATAAACTATTATTGTTTGTAATGTTAGGAAACTAGAATAAAAAGATATTGAGTATATGTACATAAGGCTAATTCCAATCGATATTGTGTAAAATAATTCCAAAGAAGAATGTTTTTGTTGATTATTTCTAAGAGAGTTGTCATACTACTAACATGGTGATAAAGGAGTAAATTGTTACATGTTGATAGAGTAATGAAGTGTTACATGTGTATAAAGTAATAAAGTGTTACATGTGGATAAAGGAATAAAGTGTTTTATGTTGATAAAATAAAAAGTGTTTAATGTTTATAAAATAAAAAGTATATATGTTGATAAAATAATCAAGTGTTACATGTTGATAAAGTAATAAAGTGTTACATGTGGATAAAGGAATAAAGTGTTTCATTTAGTGTTTTATTTTGATAAAGTAATAAAGTGTTACATGTGGATAAAGGAGTAAAGTGTTACATGTTGAAAAAGGAATAAAGTATTAAAATCTTGTGCTTTATTTTGATGTATTAGCAAAATTTTTATTTTATTCTGTACATGTACATTTGGCAATACACTCTATGTCTATTAGAGAGAATGATTTAGAATTTATTGATTGATTGAATATTTTAGGTGACAAGGCCTATTTGATATTTGCCAATCGTGTAGATATCAGAAGAGTTTTACCAGACAAATCAGAATATGACTCAATACTACAAGGATTACAAAATGCCATAGCGTTAGACTTCCATGTAGAAAAAGAATATGTTTTCTGGTCGGATGTTGCATTAGACAAAATAATGAGAGCATACATCAATGGTAGTGAAATTAAGGAAGTTGTACAATATGGTCTTAAAAGTCCAGGTTTGTGTTTCATTTTAAGAATAGATTGTGCAGTTTTTTGTTGTTTTTTCATTTTGATGTTTTAGAAAGATATATGATTTTTAATTTTAAGAATTTAAAGTTTTTTGAAAATCAAAATTGAGACCACTCTTGGGGCTTTTCCAGGAAAAAATGAACAGAGGGGCAGGAATGCAGGTCAATTGTTTTTACCTTGGGGGTTTAAACTTAATTATACATATTGTTTATACCTAAAAAAAAAATTAAAATTCTGGTTGTGGTACCCTAAATTTTGAATTGTATTCCTGCCCCCTGTACATTATTTCATGGAAAAGCCCTAATAAGGAGAAATTGATTTAAAGGGTCCTCAGATTTTGATTGGTTTAAACAGCTTTCCAGTATAGTTGGGGGTTCAGTTAAGACATGTTTCACTGTATTATCTGATTCAGATTTTAACAAAAACAATCACATTTGCACTTAGTGAGCATTAGCGTTGACATTGCAGGAGGTATAGCTGTTGATTGGATACATGAGCTGCTGTTCTGGACAGATGCAGGGACATCAACCATTGAAGTGACAGATTTAGATGGCATTTATAGAAAAGTCTTAATATGGGAAAATTTAGAGAAACCAAGGGCATTAGTAGCACATCCTGGCAAAGGGTATGTACTCTAATCATCATTTCATATGCAATAAATTGTATTGACTGGTGTATCTATATGTAGTGTCCTATCATTAAAGTATTTTGTCCTTAAGGTAGTAGACCTAGGTTAAGGGACATAACTCTTAAAAATCACAGGTGAGTTTGTTGAAATCATTTTCATAAACAGATTCTAAGCCTCTGAGTAACATAGATGATTTTTTATTCTTTTTCACGTCGATGCTTAAAAAGCATTGATGAAACTAACTATTTCAAACGTCTAACTGATTTAAAGAGTTATCTCCCTTAACCTAGGTCTACTACCTTAAGTCAATATATGTCTTAGGTCTATACATCAATGTCAAGCTATATATACTTATTTCAGATCAATATATTGGACAGACTGGGGAACCACGCCAAAGATAGAAAGTAGCTGTATGGATGGTAGTCACAGACTTGTTATAGCTAATACTTCCCTATACTGGCCTAATGGTCTGACTATAGACTATACCACAGACAAACTGTACTGGGCAGACGCTAAACATCATGTGATAGAATGTGCCGATTTAGATGGTAAAAATAGAAGGACTGTTTTGAACAGAGGTAACTATAAATGAAGAGGATAATTCAGAAAATTTATGCAATTTGTTTTTAAAAGTTTATTCTTTTTGTTGCCTATGAGGGCTTCTCCTTTTGAAGAATTTTTAATATAATGTTGTAACAAATTTTCAGTGAATTTTTTTTTGCCTTGTGATTCCTATTAACAACAGTTTGAGAATAATAGATACAACTCATGTCTTACCACCATTGCTCAAGGGCCAAAAGCAAAATCCAATTTTTGTAGTGTCAACAAAATGCAATTGTTTGTATTGCCTGACCATTATAATGTATAATTTTCAGGTTTACCACACCCATTTGCTTTGACTTTGTTTGAGGATGAATTATACTGGACAGATTGGAATACTAAAAGTATAAACAAGGCTAATAAATTTACTGGCAATGATGTAGAAACAGTTCACAACAGACTGCACTATCCAATGGATATACATACATTTCACCCACTAAGACAGCCTCCAGGTGAGTGTGAAAAGGGGGAGATTCCTCTCCTGAAAACCCTTTTTTCTCCATTTTTACTTTTTCAAAGAATTTTAAAGAGACGTAAATTTTCAGTAGTTCCTGCTTCTCAATGCAATATTAACAATTTTCATGTGCACCTTTTCTGTCATGATCTTGCTTAAATGCCAATTCTGCTTCCCACTTATAACCTATTGAGACCCTCTGAAAACAGACTTCATTATTTTCATGGTATACAAACATTCCACTTGCTGTGCTGGTCTCCAGGATAATCAGAAAACTCTACAGAATAGATATGATTTTCACCAGATGTTTTTGCCCATAGCTGCTGTTAAGTTTTACCATTGTCAGTATGTACTTCCACAAAATTTTTGTCAAAGGTTTCTAGGCTCATGAATATGAATGTAGTAATGATTTGATATTTGGTCTTCAGCTTTAAAATGATGAGTTGCACCATGCCTCCCTTTTCCAGGTCTGTTATTCATCTACGTCTTGTTTGCCAATTCATTGATTCATATTTTCAGTACAATTTTTGCTCAAAATTTCATCAAACATTTTTCGGCTCATGTATGTAGTACATGTAATAATTTGATATAGGTATCAAGTTTTAGTATTATGAGTTGTGCCAAGCATCCCCTTTCCAAGTTTGTCAGTCATCTACTTCCATATTTGCTAAATAGAATGTCTGGCAGAGGCATCTGTGGCCCATGGACATTTCACTACAGTCAATTTATTGTAAGCAGGGAAAAATAATAATTCTGCGTCAATTACATTGCTTTGCAGAAAAAAATTTGAGAGATATATGGAAAAGAAATTTAAGAATAAGATGGATCCAATTATAGAAATATGCCTTTTAATGGCATATTGTCATCATGTCCAATTCATGTCAAAAAGCTATTTTTTGTGGGTTATTATTCCACTATATTATTTGAATGAAACACATTGAGACATTTCAATGGAGTAAGTTTTGTAGGTACTTTTACTCACTTATGATATCATCCAAAAAGAAAATGCACATGTGTTTGATTTATCTAAATGGAGTAAAAAGATTCCTGTAGATTTTTATTACTGCGGATAACCTCTGACTTTACCCTTAATTCTCTTGTCATTGATAAAGGTATTTACCTGTCTTCATAGGTAAATTTGAATGAAAATTGTTGTAACGATGGGAAGTTTGAACAAACAAGTTTACCTATGAAGACAGGTAAATACCTTTAACAATGACAAGAGAATTAAGGGTGAAGTCAGAGGTTATCCGAAGTAAAATATCTATAACTGATTTTCATATGGGTAATTACCATATTGGAAATTTTTAGATGAAATTTCTTTATTTTTAATAGTGAATAATTCCTGTGGTGGGAACAATGGAGGATGCAGCCATTTTTGTTTACCTAATCACCATGGTTACAGCTGTGGATGTTTGACAGGACAACATTTGATGAAGGACAATAGGACATGTGTAGAGAGTATGAATCAGTTCCTGGTCTTTGCCACTATGTCTGATCTAAGACGTATTAGCGTGGACACACCAGATAAAACAGATGTAGTTATCCCCCTTAATAAAGTTATGAGTGCTGTTGGTATTGATTTTGACGCTAAGAATAACATGGTTTATTGGACAGACACAGACATAAATGTCATAAAAAGGGCTCATTGGAATGGAAGTCATGAAAAGGTGAGAATTACTTTACGAAAAAAATAATAATCAGTCTCTTTTTTCCAACATTTTTTGTGGATTGAACAATTTTAACTTGCGGAAAACAAAAAAAGATTCACTGGACAACTTATTTCTATAATTCATGATCAATTTTGAATCATATGATTTTCTTGATAAATGTACTTAGCTTTTCAGTGTTACTGAATGATATGGGGAGAAAGATTTTCAAGATATACATGTAATTCTTGATGCGTATTTTTACACAAATTCTAAATTACAAATTGCTCAAAATTAGAATACGAAATCCAAGGTAAATGTTTAAGAACTTGAATCCTTTCAAATTAAACACAATTTCTCTTTAATGTCTATTTTTAAAATTACTTGAAACTGTCCTTAAATCAGAAGATTGGTAAAATTTACAAACTAATGAAAACTATTTATCTAGTATTAGGCAATTTTGTTGAAACCTTTATAGATCAGTTTAAATTCCTAGGAAATAAATATGTCATAACAGTAGTCAGATTCACAGGTCAAATTTATCATGGGGATACCAATTTTAATTCCTTAAAATTATATGAGAAATGTTCATAACATTTTCCCTTATTATCATAAAGTTATTCTGATTTCTATATAGGTTGTGATAACAAATCAGATCGAGTCTCCTGTGGGTGTGGCAGTTGATTGGATAGGACGTAAGCTATACTGGACTGATCAAGATACAGATTTAATAGAAGTATCTACCTTAAATGGCAGCATGAGGACCATTCTTATCTGGACTAATTTGGATAAACCTAGGGATATTATAGTGGATCCATTAGAAGGGTAGGTAATAGTAACTCCAAGTTATTTTTATGCCCCCAGATCGATGATCGGGGGGCATATTGTTTTTGTCCTGTGTGTCTGTTTGTCTGTTTGTCCGAAACTTTAACCTTGGCTATAACTTTTGAACTATGTAAGGTAGACTTTTCATATTTGGCAAGCTTATAGGTCTAGTCAAGAGGAACATAAATATGCAAAAAAAAAAATTAGGTAAGGTCAAAGGTCAAGGTCACAGAGGTTAAAAAGGGGTGAAATTGGCTGTTTTCACATATTTGACTGTAGAATCCTTGTTATATATCCTATTGAGACGGGGTTTGTTTTATGTTATTGATAATAAAATTGTCCTACTGTAGTATGTAGATTTGAGGTGGCATTTACCGTTTTTGAGAAACAAGAGGCCCAAAGGGGGACAAACAGAAATAAATGATTTTTTAAATTTTTTGTCGGATCTTGATGCAGCATTTTTCTGAAAGTTCATTATCGCATGTTTAAATAGATACATTTAACAATTAAAACCATTTCAATAAACAAGAGGCCCAAAGGGGCCGCATCCGTTTCAGAATAAAGGGGTTGAATTGGGTGTTTTTATGGTAATAAACAACTTTTGAACTATGTAAGATAGACTTTTAATACTTGGCAAGTGTATAGGTCTTGTTAAGAGGAACATAAATATGCCAAAAAATAGGTCAAAGGTCAAGGTCACAGATGTCAAGAAGGGGTAAAATTGGGTATTTTCATATATTTTACTGTAGAATCTGGGGGCATATATAGTGTTTCATAAACACATCTTGTTTATATGTATTTTTATCTTGAATATATTGTATAGGAGTGATTTTTGTGTGTTTCCAATTTTCACTATATTTTTATAGTTAATGGAAGTGTAAAAGTAAAAATTTGCCGAATTGAAGTCATTATATCTATATGCATATTTGTTTTTTACACAAATTTCAATTCGTGAAAATCAATTACCACTTTTAATTAATGCCCCTCTTAAGAGAAAAAATCCTGCCAATATTCACTGCTATAGGTAGATATACATATATATATATATTTTTTTTCTTTTTCATTTTATTTCCTTGTTTTGCTGATCAAACAATAAAAAATCCTTATGATTTATCAAAAATATTGAATTAATTTCTCATTTATTTCTAGATTTATGTATTGGACAGACTGGGGATCAGCACCAAAAATAGAGAAAGCAGGAATGGATGGAAGCAGACGACAAGTTTTGATTGGTAATAATATCACATGGCCAAATGGTCTAGCACTTGACAAAGATAATGGCCGTATTTACTGGACTGATGGTGGCAGGAGTGTCATAGAATCAGTTAGACTTGATGGTACAGCTAGACAGGTAACTGAATACCTCTATTTTGAATTTCTTTTTTTTTCTGAGCTTTTGAGTAACTTCATATAACTTTTCAAGCCATCCTATTGCCTTGAATCAAGAGACATTTCCCCTATACTTTATGTATGTTTTTTTTAATTGGATATGAGCTGATTGAAAGATGCTTTATTAATTTCTCCAGAATACTGAAAGATAATTCTTTCTGGGGCAATAAGTACAGATTTGAAATACAAATTCTCTGATTGTTATAGAGTTTTCTTATTTCCTGACCAGGGTTGAAATATTTGTTCTTTTCTAAATTGAGAGACCAAGTCTTGTTACTAGTAAATTTCCCATCAAATCTATTTTGAATACAATCACGTTTAGTTGTTAAAGAAACTGATCACAATTTTAAACAGATTTATAACAGAATTTTGCACATTTTGTCTATTAAATTTTCACAGATTTTTAAGTCTACTTTCCAAGCACAACGAAAATTAATTTCAATCCGTAATCAACTAGTTGTGACTGTAGATTATATTTCTGTGCACATGCTATAGACGATATCTATTTTAGATGTAATAAAAATGTTAAATCATCATTAAATAAATTTTAGGTTATTGTATCAGTGAATGTGCCTAGACCATTTGGTATTACATTATTTGAAGACACCATCTACTGGACAGACAAGCTAAACAAGGGAGTTTACTCTGCCAATAAATACAATGGATCAGGGAGAGAAGTCATTGTTTCAAAGTTAGACAACGTAATGGATATCAAGATGTTTTATAAACCACAACCAAAAGGTACTGAAACAAAAAGCATTGTATTTCTCATTGTCAAAATTATTCATGATTATTCAGGAATTCATTTTATTACCTTACATGTGTACCAGTATGTGGACAGTACATGTATTATAGATGATTATACCTGTTAACCTTTGGTAGCTGCTATGAGGAAGATCTCCCTCATACCAGCCCATCTAAGGGGGAGATTTTACGTAACAACCCTTTTTCAACAAAAACTTGCATTTATAAATGAAGAAAAGAGAATATGGAATGGAAGAAATCATTTATGTAAGCTGTTAGAACAATTTCTAAGCTCCAAATTCTTCCATGATTTTAAAATCATGCATCATATTTCATAATTTTGCTAAGAAAGCAAAACAAATTCAGGAATACTGCTTTTTGTCTACGAGGGAGGTTTAGGGGGAGAAAAAGCAGTAAGAGGGAGATTTTGATCTCCCTTGAGGGAGATCCTTTCAAAGGGAGAGATTATGCTTTTAAGAGGGAGTCTCCCCCTTAAAGGGGGAGGGTTAACAGGTATGTAGATGATGAGAGATTTAGTTCAGATATACTTTTTAATAAAGGATGTAAAATTTATATGTTAAAAATAGTGAATGGACAGTAAGTTAGTTTATATAATAAAATAGGCTTTATTCCATTCAAAAGAAAACCCTACCAAACATTTCATACCCTGCAACATGAATTGGCGAGGTATTATTTCGTGTTTCTGTCCTTCCGCCCCTGAAGGTTTTTGACATATAACTTGTGAAAGAAATATCATATTGTCTTCAAACTTGGTATGTAAGTTATTTGCCACCAAAATGTTTTTTTAATGCACCATTGTACATGTATATAATAAGTGTGTACTAGAAAGTAAGTTTTTGCAACTTCAGCTATTACCCCCCCCCCCCCCCATAAAAAAAAAGAAAGAAAAAAAAAATAAAAACAAAAACAAAACTATATAGGAAACAAAAAGTTTCCACAAACTTAGTGTTGGAGTCTTAAATAAAAATCACATTCAATTGCTTATGTTGACTCCAGAAAACTCCTATTGACCTTTTGATACTTTGCCGTTTATTTTGACCGCTTAGTCACCTTTGTCAGAGCTGTTGGTACCCAAAACAAATTTCACTTAAGCACTGTTAAAATGTATAGAGATTACAAAAAAAACATCTTAAGTTTAGTTACAAATTTGATATTTATTTTCAGGAAGGAATCCTTGCTCCAGCAATAATGGTGGTTGTAGTCACTTGTGTTTGTTGTCACCCAGGGGATACACATGTGCTTGTCCAACAGGAACATTGATGTCAAGGGATGGCAAGACTTGTAATAAAGGTTTGTAAATTTATTAAAGCTTGAAATCACAGTTGAAAATTGTGATAATAGTCCCACCTTGTAACAAGGTTATTTAAAACAAAGTTTTGGTTCATTTTGGAACATAACCTGAAGTACATGTATAAAGAATAAATAATCTTTCATAGAATTTCAACCTATATGTATTGTCCTGACTTCTCATGCTCTTTATTTGTGCATTTGCTCAATGTATTTTAGATATGAGTAATTTCTTAGTGTTTGCCAGACGTACTGATATCAGGAAGATCTCTCTTGATGTGGATTACATTGTTGATGTAGTTATCCCTCTTGGTGAGATCAGGAACGCCATTGCTATAGGAGTTGACAAAGTTGAAGGTAAGTTTAACGAGACCTGTTTTAATTGATGATTTTTATGAAATCAGAAATAAATCTTATACTTCATAAACATGTAGCTAATATTGTATTGTTATTTAAATGTCTTTGATTTGTGATTACATAAACAGTAGAGTAATTGTTTGGTATAGACAGGTATTTTGTCATTATTTGGTATAGACAGGTAAATTTTCAACCACATGGTTAATTTATGGAAAAAGCATGGATACTGTATGGTTGTTACGTTTCAGGGGGTATTAATTTCCACACTTTTCATGTTTTACACAATAAGTAGGAAAATGTATACTAGGCAAAAATTTAACTCTAAGCCTGAATTTAATTGAGCAAGATGAATGTGAATGAAATAAAACTTTAATTTTACAAGACAGAATAATTTATACATGTATATTGATACTTTTTAATTGTAATTTCCATTAATTTATGAATTAATGATATCTCTGTTTCAGGAAAACTGTATTGGACTGACACTATTCTAGATATGATAATGAGAGCAAATTTAGATGGATCACATGTACAGCAGTATATAAAAAATGGACTGGACACACCAGATGGATTAGCAGTAGATGAAGTGGGAAGGAAGATTTACTGGACTGATACTGGTTTAAATCGGATTGAGGTTTCTGACCTGATTACTGGAATGAGGAAGGTTCTGATCTGGGACAACTTAGATAAACCAAGAGATCTGGCACTGTATTATGAAGAGGGGTAAGAATGTATTTTTTTCCATGAGAAAATTTAATGTATGTCAATATGATAAAAGTTCATAAATCAAGTGCACACTGTATTTTTCTCGTTTTCTTGTTTTAGTATGTATGTTTATGTTGATATGATATTTAGAAAGTTTAGAAAACATGAAAAAAGCACCCAGATGTGATGTGTCAAATTCTTCCAACCATGATTAAATCTTATACAGGAACTTTGGATTTTGATTAGTAAGTGAGTGCTGTAACTTCATTTAAAATCCTTGTAACTTTTAAGTACATTTGAAAACTAGATGTTGTCGGAAACGACAGCTATCCCCGCACTCCCTGTTTGACACAGAAAACAGTTGTTATACACCCTTGGCATAATTTTTTCATTATCTTTGAAATCTACCTATTGATAGTCATTATTGTTACTAAAAGAATTCTAGGATATATGGTTGCTAAGTAGAATNGAGGGGTAAGAATGTATTTTTTTCCATGAGAAAATTTAATGTATGTCAATATGATAAAAGTTCATAAATCAAGTGCACACTGTATTTTTCTCGTTTTCTTGTTTTAGTATGTATGTTTATGTTGATATGATATTTAGAA
Organism: Modiolus philippinarum; assembly: GCA_002080025.1. NCBI lineage: Eukaryota > Metazoa > Mollusca > Bivalvia > Mytilida > Modiolidae > Modiolus > Modiolus philippinarum. Next base: position 46,658 of record MJUU01069949.1, on the reverse strand, counting down.
AGTTTAGAAAACACGAAAAAAGCACCCAGATGTGATGTGTCAAATTCTTCCAACCATGATTAAATCTTATACAGGAACTTTGGATTTTGATTAAGTGAGTGCTGTTACTTCATTTAAAATCCTTGTAACTTTTAAGTACATTTGAAAAAGAAAGGAAATGGGGTAAATGTCAAGGAGACAACATCCCATATCCAGGTTAAAACGACCCAAAACAAAGCATCTAGGGGTCACCATACCGTCTTCAACACAGTGAGGAACCTCACACCATATAGCAAGCCCTAAATTTGTATTTATCATCTTTTGGTTTGGCACCTCTCTACTAGGTTTCTGTATTTCTATATTATATTCAAAATAATAGAGCTCATTCCCTATTTGTTCTCTATGCAAACATTTAAAGGTCACATTTGAAACAAATATTTTTCCTATTACAGTTACATGTATTGGACTGATTGGGGTAAGATTCCAAAGATCCAGAGAGCTGACATGGATGGTAGTAACCGAACAGTGTTGATAGATAGTCACTTGGGATGGCCTAATGGTATAGTTGTCGACAAAGAATCTAAAAGAATCATATGGGCTGATGCTAGAATGGAAGTGATTGAAGCATCAGATTTAGAGGGACGTAATCGACGTGTCTTAGTATCTAATGTACATCATCCATATGGATTGACTATCGCTGGACGATATATGTATTGGACAGACTGGCAGAAAATGGCTATTTTTAAAGCAGACAAGGATACTGGGAGTAATGTGTCTATTGTACGTCGTAGTTTGCCAGGACTTATGGACTTACACTCTGTGATCAGAACGCCAGATGGTAAGTAAATAAAGAAAGGATACAGAATAATAAATGCACATTAGAAAGTCTCTACAAATACATGGTAAAACCAAGGAATGGAACAACACTTCTATTGTTGGTCTTTATCTTGAACAGCAATGACCTTTGCTTATACCTCAGTGTAAGATCAAGACAGCCCTAGCACTGGCATTGCTAGATGTTGAGCAATGCTACATCCAGGTTACTTTTTATACATGACCAAATTAATTGATACAAAGAGAAACATGATAATCAATATAAAAATGTTGTTTTTAATTCATCTGAGGCCCTGTGGCAACATAATTATCAAGTGATTATTCCAGATGAAATTTACAAATGATGAAAACTATTTGCTGTATGTTTCAAATCTAAACAATCATTTCATAAATAATTTTAACAGGAATAGGAACTAATTAATACATTTTGAAGTAAATGTTTTTATCCATTGTTTCATTATGATTCTTAGTCTTAATAAAGAGGAAATAAAAAATAGCTGCCAGTATGGATAAAGAAAACTCTAACAATTTTGGTGACATAGTCATAATGTCACATGTTCATGTTTAATGTATTATGTTGCAATCAAAAGTAATATGATCTGTAAGTCTCGTCATGTGACCCTTGAGAATTCACTATGAAAAATAAATTTGAAAAACATTTGCCACCAAAACATGACGTCTTAAGATTATCAGAAACGTCATATATTTTTTTAAAAAATTCAACTTCTTTGTACAAATTAGTTATCTTGAAATTTCAAAATCGAAATAGACTATGAAATTGTACAACACTGAAATTATTAGCATATATTTATCAAAGAAATTGTTTTACTAATGAATTCAATACTGTTGATATTTATCAGATGACATACATCGTTTAGAGAACAAATGTAAAGACAATGGAGGCTGTAGCCATATTTGTTTACCTAACCACCAGGGTATCACATGTACATGTCCTACTGGTTTGTTATTGAAGGAAGATGGTAAAACATGTCTTTCATGTAAGTAAAAAAAGTAATTGCTGAAACAATGTGTTTTTACTTTACCCTCCCAGTTGTTATGACTCCACAGAAGATGTATGAATGTCTTAGTCTGTATCCCATATTTCTATTAAGTCAGCACACTACACTTATGTTTGCCAGCTTGGAAGATGTATAAATTTTATGACCCTGTCTTCAAATATTCTATCAAGTCAACAGAAACTGAGTGTCCTCTCAATTTTGGTTTAAGTTATGTGATTACTCTTCTTGCAACATATAAAGTCAAACTTTGATGGCTAGAACACCCATAGGACTGATGAAAACAGTTCTAGCTGGAATGGTGTTCAAACTATTGAGGTCCAACTATGTTTAAATTAAACAGTCCAGGAAAAGGGTTCTAGACATCCATGGTGTTTTTTGAGCCATTGAAGTTCAGCTGTTTATTGACAGATTGTCATTAAATTTGTTTGATATTTGCTTTAAGCCAGATGACTTTGAAACGTGAGTTTTGAAAGAGACTCCTGTATGAGTTTTCTTAGTAGTGAGTAATGGATTTTGGAAACGTAGTAAAATCAACTTGATTAAAAAGTATTCAAGAAAATATGCAGTTTATATTGTCATTCACATTTAATGTCTGTAATGCAATATATTTGCATGTATTCAGTTTATTTCCTGACTATTTTGCTTTGTTTGATCAGTAAATAATAAAATACAGAAGTTTATTTCATTGTCCAGGGGATTTTGTCTGTCTTGCTCCAGGTCTTGTTATTGTCATTTAAAATTTAACATTCAAAAATCTTAATGCTATTATTATTATTGCAGAAATATGTGATTGATGTATTACTGCAATAATATAAAATTCTCATTATTTTGTTGTGGTTTTTTATTGTTTTGAAATTACATCTTTGGTCTCCAGTCTTCTGATTTTCTCAATTTTGACATGTATAAAAACCTAATCGGAGACTTTTTTTGGGAAGAAAATGATTAACAAAATTACAATGTTTAAAAAATTTTCCTTACAGTACCTAATAAATACCTGTTGTTTGCCAGTAGAGGTAGTTTAAGAAGAATATCCTTGGACACACCAGACCACACGGACACTTTCCTTCCAATGACAGACCTTCACAATGTTATATCATTAGATTACGAATACAACAAAAATAAGATGTATTTTACAGATGTACATTTGGATGTGATCAGGTACGATTTTCTTTGTTAGATGTAAACAGGAGGAAATTTGCTGCTATTTTTCATACATTGTCTTGTATGATCAACATTGAAACATTGCATGACACATATCAATAAAAGGCTGATTCTTTTGCTGCTTCAGAACATACAAATTAACAATTTTCTAACAGAATGTCAAAATCATAGTAGATCAGTAGTCCTGTGCCATTTTGAATTTGTTATAAATGTTCTAATTGGTTTTTCTTTTTTTGGCTCCTCTGACCCAAAGGTTCAGTGTGAGCTATTACCATCACTTGGCATTCATCGTCTATCTGCCAGTCTGATAGCTTTTCACATTTTCATCAATTTCCCTGAAACCACTGAAGCAAATTCAACCAAACCTTACAAGAATGATGAATGAAAGGACTTACTGCGGATAACCTCTGACTTTACCCCTAGATCAATTGGAGTAGCCCAAGGTAATTATCTATGTTTCCAGGTAAACTGACTTGTATATAGGTCATTTGTGAGTACAGTTTGTCTTCACACTCTAGGAGTTTCATTTGCTGAGAGAATTCTATCAAACTGATTAAACTACGTACTTCAAAGGGATTAAAATGATGAGAAAAGTTGGGGATTGTATCAAGAGTTTTATTTATGAATTATAAAACATTTCAAAAAATAGATTTTACTTGTCTTACATGTCTTAGTTTTATAGAACCTGCTTGTATTTCTTTTATTATTAGTAAAAACTTTGTACCATCCTGAAGGATGAAGATTTAGGGAGAAATTTTTGGGAAGGCTTAATTACAGTAAATTAATACCCATCAGGCATTTTGCAGTGTAATTGACTAACAGATTTGTTTATTTTTTCCTTTTTAAATTTTTTTTTTTAATAAAGCCATAATGACATTTCACCACTTTACAGAAATAAGTTAATACTCTTTGTTAATAAGCACATATGTATTTAGAATAAGAAATAAAGCCCCCCAAAAAAGTTTGATACCACCCCCAGGTATCACTCATTTCCATTGTCAAGTTTTCTTTCAGTATCAATCAACTAATCACTTTGAAGTTATTTAATCAGTTTGATAGAGTTTTGGTAGGTAATGAAACTAGTCAGCTGAGAAGATGAGCTGTTTTTTAAGATGTGTTCAATACGAATCAATTTACCTTCAGGGTTTGGAAACTAGTTAGTAGAGTTGCAACTCAATTATGGGTAATGCTAGAGGTTATCCGCAGTTATACAGATTGCTCATTTTATTCTGATCCAGAAAAAACATAGCCCCCAGTGTGGAACTCATATTTAACATTGGACACTATGAAAAAAACATTATTTTCACCAACTCCTCTGAAACTGCTGAAGCAAATTCAACCAAACTACAGGAATTATGTATGGAAGGTCCTTCACAAAGTTTGCTCATTTCATCCCGATCCAATTAAAAGCATGGCTGCCAGCACAGAAATTAAAGTTAACACTGGACCCTTTGAGAAGAACATCATTTTTATCAACTCCTCTGAAACCACTTGGGCAAATTTTATCAAACTTTGCAGGAATGATGAATGGAAGGTCCTTTACAACAGTGGTTCATTATTTTTCAAATCTATTAAATAAAAACTATGGCCTCCAGCACAGAAATTAAATTTAACACTACATTGGACCCTTTGGAAAAAGATCATTTTCATCAACTCCTCTCAAGCCACTGAGGCAAATTCAACCAAACTTTACAGTAATGATGAATGGAGGGTACTTTATAACAATGATCAACAATTGTTCATTATTTTTCTGATCTGACAAAAAACATGACTGCCAGCACGAAAGTAATGTTTAACATTTGACCCTCTGGGAAAAACATCATTTTCATCAACTCCTCTGAAACAACCAAGGCAAATTCAACCAAACTTTACAGGAATGATGTATGGAAGGTCCTTTACAAAGATTGCTCATTTTGTTCCAATCCAACAAGAAACAAGGCTGCCAGCTGTTTACGGCACCTGGTTTTAAAAAGTCTTCAATAAATAATTTATGATTTTTAAATACTCTGACTGGAACAAGTGATTTGTATACAAAATCCTTACTAAAGATGAATACATGCATTATATACAGCATTTTGAAATTTTACCCCCATCACCAACATTTCAATTCCTTGGCATTCTTACCCATGAAGACACATTTTTCTGTAATAGCCCTAATGTACATGAAACTTAACACATGTAAAACTTTTTTTTGTTCAGTTTAATGGCATATATGTAGATTTTTTTTTTAAGAAATGGAAAAATGAGATTTCAGATCATGCTCCTAGATCCCCCACAATCAAAATTTATTATATTTGGTAAAGGTGATATATTTTGGCCATGTGAGTTGCTATTAATATGCAGGTTTTAAGTATATATAAATTCTGGGACAACCACAGCATGTAATATGCAATGAAGGGATATGGAGTAAATGCACATGAGACAAAGTCTCTACAAATACATGGTAAAACAAAGCAATGGAACAATGCTTTTATTCATCTTGAAGTCACAAAGAGCTTTGCTCATACATCATTGAAAGTTCAGAACGGCCCCTAGAACCAAATTTAGTGGAATTAGATGTCAAGCAATGCTACATCCATGACTTTGTACCATTGGATGCAGGATGGTCAACAAACATAAAATTAACTGGCAAAGTGTTCTTACAATTGCTGCCATCTGTCACCCAAAAGAAAAAGACTAACAGAAGACAATAACAACACTTAAACAACTACAGGGCACTCATGGAGTAAAAATAAGAAAAATTGGCATAAAAGAATCATGAGATATGTGCACAATATCAATTTGACATTACAAAAAAATGCCAAAATATGAAAGTATGATAGTGCATCCAGATGAGAAATTCTCTGAAGCACAAGTACACCATACCGGTTATTGAACTGATAGAGAGCATACATCTCTTGCATGGGGAATCTTTTTACAGACTCCAAACCTTTGTAGTCGTTTCATTCGCATTTCAGTTTAAATGACAAATAACCAAGTGACATATCATCTACTCTTTGTATACAATGTACATCTATATGGATTATTGTGCTTCATTTCATTGAAGATGTACCACACATGTTTCTGTTATGGGGATGTGTACAGTTTAGTTAACCCGTTGGGTTCCAAAATTTGTAACCATAATTTGCAGAATTCATGGATATTCAATAATATCAATAAATTTGTGAATTAGATAACCGTATTAATAGGTTTGTAAAAAGTTCACAAATTTTCTTGAAAAGAATTACAATTTTTGCAAATATTTTTTAAATGACTTACATGTAATATTATGGTAAATAAATATTTTATAAAAGATAATTAAGGAGAGTTAAAACAGATACTTTCTAAATTTAGAATAAATTTTTAGTTGTTTTTTATCTATTTAAGATTTTTATAAAAACAAGAAATAATATATGGGAGGTAATAAATCTGTGGTAATTTATTATTTAACAATATAATATTGAGACAGGATCTTGGTTTAGCCACAGTAAACCATACCCCCCCCCCTTTATTATTTGTTCTCTATGAACAATCAATTCTTTTACTAAGAAAATATTAAAAATAATTTTGAATGAGGAATAGGAGGGTCTTTAAAGGATTGCTCATTTGGGTTTGATCCAACAAAGCACTTGGCCTCATCACACCAAATATGCTTACATTGGACCCTGTGGAAAATATATTTTGATTCTCTGAAAGTATGGAGCAAAGTTGACCAAACTTAATAGAAATGATGTTTGGGTGGTCCTTTATAAAAAAAAAATGCTTATTTCATTCAAACCAAACAACAAAAAAAATGGTTGCTAGCATAGAACATAGCTTAACATTGGACCCTATGGAAAAATCAACATTTTCAACATCTGCTCTTAAACCTTTGATGCAAAGTTAGCTAAACAGTACTTTAAAATGATCTCCATAACCAAACTTAAAAAGAATGATGTATGGATTTTCCATTATAAAAAATGCTTATTTCTTTTTGATCCTATAAAAACATGGCTGTCAGTGCTGGACATAATTATACCCTTGCAAATTAAGGCTAGCGTCCACCTATCTTTCTATATACCTTTTCTATGCATGTCTTACTAAATGGATTGGATTTTGATGATATGTTACACAGTTGTAGTATATCACATGAAGATGTGCATGAAGGGAATCTGAACTAATATGGTTGCTGCTTGAAGTTTTAAAAGGGAGATAATCCATCTTTTAATATTTTCTAGAAAAAAGGGGGAGATAACCTTGTCAGTTCATGTGTCATCCTAAACAGGTTCATTGGCATATCTGAGGTTGTAAAATGCATAATTTTTTTGATAATAGATTAACAGTGGAATTTTGAATTTTTTTAACTTTAATTATACACAGTTGTCTGTCAGTTAAGTAGCAACTTCTACTACAGTAAGTCGCCGTCATTATGTTTATGATATCTGGACAGGACATTATATTCGTGGTACGAAATTTTCGCGGTTTTCACTTTTTGATTTATTGCAGATGTTTTGTATTCGCAGATTTTTAATTAAAGTTTTTAAATTCATTTATATTTAGGTTTACCAGGAAATATTCACGGTTATAAATTTTTGCGCTTTTCGCATTAAACGCGAATAGTGCAAAAATTAATACCCGCAAAATATAACAACTGCACAGTAATGTGAGCCATCTTATAGCTATGAATTCAACAATTAGCACTTCCTTGTAGGGGACCAATTGGAAAGTTATTGATTAAATCTCTTTGAATTTTGTAGGAGAGCCAATTTTAATGGTACCGAACTAGAGACAGTAATTTCTGATGAACTAGTAACGACTGATGGTCTGGCTGTAGACTGGATGGGTAACAATCTATACTGGACAGACACAGGTATGCTAGAATTAATTTTCAAATATGAGTACTCGATAACTTTGACATAAGTTCTATATTGGAGGTTATTTATTGTTGGTATATTGAACCATAAACTAAATTTTAACTCTTTTTACACAAAATTTTACACAGTCCGCTTTTATTTAATATTTTAAGAAGGATAATTTATAAATACAAATTAATATTTAAGAGGCATATAAATTACAATTGTTCTAAAGATGTTAACGGGGTATTTAGCAGTGTGTTTTACCAAAGAAATGTGTGATCATGTCTTAAAAAAATACTGTTAAAATTTTTTAGGACGAGATGCAATAGAAGTAGCTTCATTGGATGGATCTAACAGAAAATCACTAATCAAACAAAGTTTAGATGAACCTAGAGCAATAGCATTATATCCACATAAAGGGTAGGTTGTTCTAATAATGTATATTTTATAATAATAATGAATTATTTCATTACAAGTATGAAACTTTTACTGTTGAAGTAAAACTCTTATAACCTATCATTAATTTTACATGATTAAATTGTTATATACAGAAAAAAATTAATATATTACCCCTTCAGCATTTTAGTCAATATAGATGAAAAAAGAACTTCAGTTTTTGTCTTTGAACATAAAAATATTAAAATGTCAGAAGATATTGGATTTTAATTGTATGAGAAATATGAGGCCTTTGTTCACAGTGCCTTCATTCTTTTCAAAAATTATAATGAAGGAGGACAAAATTGAGTACATTAAAATTACTTATACCAACATAAATCAAAGCTCCAATGGAGCTGAAACTCGAAAGCCCTGAAAATCTACACGTGGCAAAACTTCTTAGTCATCCAAAGAACTGCTGCATATGTCTGCATGTATTAAGTTATTCCATAATATGTGAAAATAATCAGATCATGTGATTTCATATGCATGTCAATTTTATTGCTATAAATATGCAATACACATGTCACAGGTAAACAAATGTTATTTTCATCTTTGACAAATTACTGCATGGCAGGCTCATTGATCCGAGACGCAATATAAAAAAACAAGTAATTTGATAAACATGCATATTGCTTTCAATTTAATATAACAACACCATATTCAACTCAAGAAAATGAGGAAATATAACTTAAATACACAATGTATACGATTTTGAAAGAAACTTGTGCACTATATTTTATCAGAAGCACAGAGATCATCTTTTAGAGCTGTTAATGGGCTTGAAGCCAGACGTGATTTTTTTTCTTGTCATTTTAACAACTCTCCAGCCATTTCATGGCTTTCGAGTTAAATATTAAGGTTAACATCTAAGCTTTAGGCCCATATCTAAATATGTGATTATGTAGGACTAGCTGGGGTAAATTTAGTCAATTTACCATTTGAGATATACCTCACTGTCATTTCCATGTATTCAGAAACAATTGATTGTATAAGTTTTATGTTTAAATATTTGTATAATGTAATCAACAAAAGAAATCCTGAAGATAAATTGATATGTGATACATTTCTGTTTTAGGTTACTTTATTGGACTGATTGGGGATCACCACCAAAAATAGAAAAGGCTTATATGGATGGAAGTAATAGGAAAGTTATAATTAAAACAGGATTAGGTCAGTCTATGATAGTAATATACTGCCAAATAACGTATAAGTGGTTATTATCGCGGGTCACAAATTTCGTGATTTCTTTAAAAATTGTTTGATTTTATATTTCGCGGGACTGAAATATTGACGATTCCTCATCATTTATTGTATAAAGTCTCATATAAATTATATTTTGCAGTATGCAATTTTTCCTACATCAGAATAACTGCAAATAAAATGAAGATTAAGTCTTCACGAAAATAACCACTTATGGTATGTGATACAGTGGAACCTCATTGTCTTAGGCTCCGTTATTCCTATTCAAATGTGCCGAAGTAATATGTCAGTTCAGGCAAAATTCCCACTTTTAAATCTTATTTACTTGCATCTTCTCAAAATAAGATTATATCATCTTCTCTTGTATTTCAGTTTATTTTTAACTATGATTAGTAGTGGGGGCATCCATATCTTACAGACACATTTCTTCAAAACTTCCTTTAAGTTTATGATTTCTTTTTGAACATTTACACTAAACAAACCATTACGTTTCAGGTTGTTAAGTTTTCAAAATTTAAGAATATCTCCATTGAAATATTAGGTAGATATATTTTATATAGTGGGCCAATTTGAATTTTCATAGCCCTTCTTAGAAAACACCAAAAAACTCTTGCTAATTTACTGACAATGGACTTATTTTCAGGGTTCCCAAATGGATTATCAGTAGACTTTGATTCCAAGAGATTATACTGGGTAGATGCCAGATTAGATAAGATCGAGACATCAGATTTGATGGGACAGAATCGGGTCACTTTAATCAACAAAGTACCACATCCATTTGGTTTGACTGTTGTAAGTTTAAAAATTAATACACCATCAGTTTGGTGAATAAAACTACTAATTTTCAAATTACTGACATATGGTTAAAAGAACAAAAAAGACTGTCTTTTTAACAAAATGTTCTGTAAAAGCCAAATAATTATATAATTCTACTGTATGAAACATATTCTTGTATGGTAAAGAAACCCTTCTTACCATCTTGATGTATTGAAATAATTTATAATTGAACTTCGATCGCTCAAACTGCAATAACCTCCCACACCGTGGATGTCTAGAACCCTTCTCTGTACCCTATGTTCGAATTTCAAAAAATTTATACGCAGTTTGACTTTGATAGCTGGAGGACCCCTCTAGCTGGATCTGTTTTCATCGGTCCCTTGGGTTTTCTAGCCATCGGAGTTCAACTATACTTTATTTGAGTTTCTAGAAAAGTTAATATAAGGTAATTATAAAAAGTTTTTTCGATGAGCATGCCTGTATACAAGTGCTGGGGTGTCAAATTTCAGGCTTTAATTTTATTCACTGATAGGGTCAAAGGCTTTTACATTTACTTGATGAATAATTTTTGACAAAGATTATACAAAATTGACTTGAAATTTTTATAAAAGAAATTACAATGTAATTTTGTCCCTATAGTTGAGAACATATCCTACGTATTGGCCTTTCTCATTAATATTAAAAGTCAAGAAATTAATTACTTTCTATATATTATAGTATGGAGATCATATTTACTGGACAGATTGGCAGTCAGAAAAAATTGAAAGGGCTAGTAAATACACAGGGAAAGAGCGAACAATTATACAGCGCCATCTGGAGGGATTAATGGATATTGTTGTGGTGGCAAAAGACAGACAAACAGGTATCTTTTGTAGTTGATATGTGCATAATTTTCATATTTTTTGCTTTTTATTCCAGATCAAACAAACTTTTTTCCTTGATACTGTTAAATTTTCTTCTTTCATGTGATTATAGTTTTTCGTTAGTTTCTGCTTTTATAATAACATAAAGTCGAACCTGTTTTTAAAGGTCACTCTTGGGACCTAAAAAATCTGACCTTATAAGATAGATGACCTTTTAACTGAGGTTCAAAATACAAAGCTATAGCTACAACAGGACAAAAACAAAGTGACCTGATAAGACAGGTTATTGCTGAAACGAGGTGACCTTTACAGCAGGTTTGACTGTACATTGATTTGATATGATAAATTGCTGCAATATGATAGCAGTGAAAATTTTACAAGATATATTTAAGACTCTTAAAACAAAATTTGTGGATATTTGTTGTTTTTACTGAGTTTTTTATTATTCTTTTATTTTAGGTTCAAATTTGTGCAGCATAGGAAATGGTGGTTGCAGTCATCTTTGTCTTGCTAGACCAAATAGAAGAACATGTGCTTGTCCAGACAAGCCAACAAAAATTCCATGCTACACATGTAAGCTTTTTCCTGTATTGTACACAATTTAGATACTTCAGCAGAATGTTAGAGAATGAGAATTTAATGAAGAAAAAGAAAACATTAAAAAAAGGAATAAATTTTCTTTCAACAATCAGAGAAACCATTTCTTACTATTTAGACACAATAAAACGGCTAATTTTTAATGTTAGAGTACAATAAAAACATTGAAAATGAGATTCTTGGAAGCATGCTTTTAACACAAATACAAAACATATAGTACATATTATATGAAAATTAGACAGAAATGAATTCTAGACAGCTGCTGCTTTAATAAGAAAAATAATGCACATGAACACTTAAATGCTTCATCAGTTTTGGCATATACGTAGGCATGAGGGTCTTAAGGTAGATCGACACTAATACAAGGCGCATTCGATTGGCGCATTTGCGAAGCACAAGTCTGATTCCGAATTGACTTGATTTTCAAGCCGGAATATTCCTTATTTGGCCTTTACATTGTGACGTCAAATTAGACTGACATACACTTTCCCGTGAATTAGCTCCCTTTTCACGTAAATATTGTCTATTTTGTAAACTATGTAAAATATCTCTCTTAATCAAACTGTGTCATGTAGATTTTTTTTCAGCTCAACATATAGCTAAAATGTGTGCCTCTGAAATATCAAAAAAAAAAAAAAATCTGTCTGATATTTATTTCATATGAAAGCTAAACAGTAAGCATGTTCTCACAGTTCCCTATATATTCTTTGTAAATATCGCTGAAATATACTGAATTTGGTCTGATTTTCAAAGCCTGATAACAGGAAAAGATAATCGGTGACATATCATTAGCTCACCTGACCCAATGGGTCAGGGTGAGCTATTGCCATCACTTGACGTCCGTCGTCTGCCTGTTAACTTTTTTTTTGTTTCGATCCGATAAAAAACATGGCCGCCAGGACGGAACATAGTTTAACATAGTTTAACATTGGACGCTATGGGAAAATCACATTTTCGTCTTCTCCTCTGAAACCACTGAAGCAAATTCAACCATACTTTACAGGAATGATGTACTAAAGGTCCTCAATGAAGATTGCTCATTTCGTTTGAATCTAATAAAAAAAACATGGCCGTCAGCAGGGAACATAGGTTAACATTGGACCCTATCTTCTCCTCTGAAACCACTGAAGCAGATTCAACCAAACTTTACAGGAATGATTTATGGAAGGTCCTCAACGAAGATTGCTATTTTCTTTTGGATCAATAAAAAACATGGCCGCCGGCAGGAAACATAGTTCAACATTGGACCCCATGGGAAAATCTTCATTTTCATGATCTACTCTGAAACCATTAAAGCAAATTTAACTTAACTGTATTTGAGTTATGAATGGAATTATATTAACAAAGAATACTTATTTCAATTGAATCTAACAAAAACATGGATGTGAGGAGAACATAGCTTAACATTAGACCCTATAGGAAAAACATATTTGGTCGTCAGCATAGGCATGACTTAAAAGCATCTGTCAGGTGAGCGATACAGGCTCAGTATCTGAGCCTCTAGTTTTTATTTTGTTTTTTGAAACAATGGACTAAGACCAACAAAATATCTTTAAAATAAAGAAATTCTGTCTGAAATTTTTGTCTCCCCCGCTACGAAAGGCGCAGAAAGTGAGACATATGCGTACAAAGTATGGCGGCGACGGCGGCGGCGGCATAAACATTCATGTTAAGTTTTTATACGACCGCAAAAAATTTTGAGGTCGTATATTGGTATGATACTGGTGCGTCGTCGTCGTCGGCGGCGGCGTCTGTAGACACTTCGTTTCCGTTCGATAACTTTAGTTCTAGTTGATCAATCCTTATGAAATTTTTACACAATTTTCCTTGGCACAAAAGGAAGGCTGGGATTGGTTTTGGATATTCTGGCCCCGCCCGTTTTATAGAAAAGGGCCAAAAGGGGCCAAATTTGGTGCTTTCACATATTTGGCTGTAGAATTTTTATTACTTATTGGATTTTGATGGGGTTTGTTTGAGTGTGCTCCTGAGGAAATTTCCAATCTGGGGTATGCCAACGGATTTTACGTAGCATGTACCGCGAACGAGATAAATGGGGCCCAATAGGGGCAAATCTCAAAAAAACTAATTTTTTTATATTAAGTCCGATATTGATGCAGTTTTTTTCAATGGATTCCTTGTGAAAAATTAATATGGCACTCAGTTTTAGATTTTTGATAACTTGTTTCCTTTTCCAGCTATGAGGGGCCAAACGGGGCCAAAATTGCGAATTTGCAGATTATGTAGAATTTTTATTTTTCATCGGATTTCGATGGGATTTTTTTCTTTGGATTCCTCTTGATCCAAGCTTTCAGTAGTAAGTCAACAGATTTGACGTAGGTCTTATCGTTTCCGAGCTACAAGGGGTCAAAAGGGCCAATAATGCAATTTTTCTAAATATGTCAAATCTTTATTTTTCATCGGATTTCGATGGGATTTTTTTCTTTGGATTCCTCTTGATCCAAGCTTTCAGTAGTAAGTCAACAGATTTGACGTAGGTCTTATCGTTTCCGAGCTACAAGGGGTCAAAAGGGCCAATAATGCAATTTTTCTAAATATGTCAAATCTTTAATTTTCATCAGATTTCGATGGGATTTTTTTC
>MJUU01069949.1:19602-31664 GCA_002080025.1 Modiolus philippinarum | reverse complement strand
GATGTTTCAATCCCGTTTTGTTGTCCTTTTTACCAAGTGTAAACATAGTTCAACCTCGTATGCTCCATCACCCATCAAGCTCAAACTGATTGTTTGGTCTTTGAAGTTTGACTGTAGTTTGAATTTTCAGGATATTTTCTAGCCATTCAAATTTTGGTTAATGATATTTCACAGTATATGATTCTGTAAGATAATAAACATGAAGAGAGAAGTTGTCTCTCGTTCAATGTTTTTATTTTTGTACATGTAATAACATACATTCATTTGTATTTCTTATAATAATTTCTAAATTTAAATAATTACAGATCCTCAAACAGATTCTAATATTAACAATCAGATCCCAGATTACAACATAGCAAATCCAGATGAGTAAGTACTACAATGTAATTTTAGTTGATACTTGGTAGGTTAAGGATTGTCACTTCTCAAGTTTATGACACCAAGCTTTAAAATTTAATATCTTTATAAGACCATTGATCATACATCTTTAAGCAAAAAATATAGATTTTTCAATGTGCTGGTTAAATGAGATATAAGTGCCTGCAATTTTGGCAAGAAACCGTAGTTCTCTAAATTTTCTCTTCACTTTGCATTAAGGCAATAAAATTTTCAAATGCAAGGAAGGAATGTAAAAGAATTTCATTAAATTTTGTCAAAAGTATCAGTATATTTAAGTTGTATGCAGTGATATTTAGGAACGAAAAGTGGGTGTCGGTGTGCAGAATTTTCTAATTCATTACCATGGAAAAAGTGGAAGAATTCCGAAAGTCAGAGACAGATTTAAAAACATGAGGAGTGGCCTACCTTAACATCTAATAAATTTACTGTCTTTAACCACATGCCATTAAAAATGTATTTTTCACAATTTTATTTAAGAATTGAAAGCATTATTTTGAAGTTTCATTGGGATATGAAAGGGATGACCGAAGCACATTTTTAATGAAGCGCGGTATCGCTTCATCTTGAAAATGTGCGCCCGGTCAACCGTTTCATAGTCCCTATGAAACTTCAAAATAATGCTTTCAATTCTCATAATTACATTTTAAACCCGAAATATAAAAAAAACAACTTTATTCCAGGAAAGTACATCATGTACATTGGGATTCTATTTTTACAAATTCATCCGCCACATGAACACATGGTCAAATGTGTTTCATGAGAAATGCAACTTCACATTCATATGCCACATGATCTATGTTCACCTATCAAAGTGAGGGAATTCAAATGAATATTCATGAAATGTAATTATTTGAGTAACACTCCATGCTGATGAAAAACAAATATTCACACCACATGTTGGAAAGAAACCAAGATAATTCCATGTATTTTGGGAAAACAATTCTTTTAGATTCAATTTAGACCAGGATTTGCTTTTTTTCTGCCATTTAGGGATTTGTACAACCAAGACCTTTTGTAGTGGGTCTCGATGGAATTTAATTGGGAAGCAGGATTGTCGTGAAAGGGATTGTCACAAATAAAGTGCCAGTGAAAACAGGAAAGGGTTTTGGGCGTTGAGCGGGAAACACTGAAAAAATCCCTTTGAACATAGAAAAAGGAGATTAATTAAGAGTCTTTGTAAAATATTTTCCCCCTCGTGAAACAGGAAAACTGGGAAATATTGCCGGGACTTCGAGAAAACGACCCAAATTGAGACCTCCTTTAAAGTGAAGAATAAGGTGTTTTTTATCAGCAACAGATAAGATCGAGTTTCTTTAGAGATTTCATACTTAAAAATCAAAGAATTTTTGTCATTAGATATATTGGATTTTCTGAAATTGTTATGAAATTACCCTAAGGAAGTGGTAAATTTTCTATTAAAAACAAGGGCTACCAGTAGCCATATATCCCCGCAGCTCCAGAAATTTCAAACCCTATATATTTATAGATTTTCAATGTTAAAAAGGGGCATAATTCCTACAAAATTATTCGACCAGGACTCATCTTTAAACTCCTTCGAGACATTCTTGAATTGAAGCTTCTGTATAGATTTTATCAAAATCCATTTCGAAGTAAATTTGCTAGAGCACTTTCAAGGCTGTTTTGTCAATTTTCAAAGTTGAAAAGGGGCATAACTCCTACAAAAATATTCCACCAGGACTCATCTTAGAAATCCCTCGAGACATTCTTGAACTGAAGCTAATGTAAAAATTCTATCCAAATCCAATGAGAAATAAATTTGCTAGAGCACTTAAAAGGATATTTTGTTGATTTCCAGTGTTAAAAAGGGGCATAACTCCTTCAAAAATATTTGACCAGGATTCATTTTTGCACTCCCTTGAAACACTGTTGAACTAAAGCTACTGTGGAAATATTATCCAAATCCATGGAGAAATAAATCTGTTAGAACGCTTACAAGGCTATTTTTTCAATTTTCAAAGTTCAAAAGGAGCATTATTCCTACTAAAATAATCGTCAAGGACTCATCTTCCAACTCCCTTGAGAAATTCTTGAACTAAAGCTACTGTATAAATATTATTGAAATCAAATGAGAAATAAACTTGCTAGAGCACTTACAAGGCAGACAGATGGACATACAGAGGGACAGGCGCCCGGCATTACCATATCCCTGCAATGTGTTGCAGTGAGGATAACTAATATTTCGTCTAAAAAAGGGAACCTTTGCAGAAAATTATTTTGAATATTTATTTCTTGGAATGACTCTCATAAGTAAAGTGCTATGCAAATTCACATATTTAGTTCTCAACATCTACAGTATGCAGTTTTAATTGCTAAATATTGATGTTACATTCATATTGATATATTATTAAATTAGATGTTCCGATGAAGATGTCAAGGATGGAATTTGTGAGAAACAGAAGACATCACCTCAAACAGGTAGGATAATATAATGTGCTACAACTTGTAACAGTTTGATGACATTGTGTGAATTTGTCGGTAGACCTTCCATCTGTTTGTCTGTTGGTTGTTTCTTTCAAAACCGACTTTATTGAAACTTGTTATATCTAAGTTTAACAAAATTTTGTTTAAAACTAAGGAGTATCTCCCTCATGTATAGCTCTGTCCTTAGCTGAATTTTTGCTTTTCTATTTAGATACTTTTGGTCCTTGTTCTCTATCAGTTTTTACACATTTTTTCCGCCACTGGACTTCCAAATGTTTTGGTTTGATCTGCACTGATGAGACATAAGCTGTCGAAATGCACATATGCAGAAAATAAATTCACCATAACTTCGGTTATTTGTTATTTACATTACCTCCATTTCTATTTGAACAAAATATTTCCAACCTGGTATGTAGCTTTTTTATATTTTTAAATAAGTTGTAAAGAATCCTTATTACATGTATTGTTAGATCTGTACTTCCCATTGAAAAGATATGGGCTTAATTACAAAATCTGGTGTGACTTAACAAGTTTGGTATAAATGGCCAGGTAGTAAAACCAACTTCTTATTTTCATTACAACACATGAAAATATTTTGTCAGTAGTCAAGATTCCGCTAATGTAAGGGTGTTTAAAAAACAATGGCTATATTTTATCCACTACCTTCATTAAAACTTCATAAATAAAAAAATGTAATAATAAAAAAACCTAATATTTTTCTGGTGACAGAACAAACTAGATAAGTATTTTCAGTAAATTGTGTTGTGTTAAATCTATGGTTGAGTTATAATATATCTTCATTTCAGTATCAGTACTAGGAGGAAAAGAGACAGCAATGATAGCTTTATCTGTAGGAATTGTCGTTATAGTCGCTTTACTTATATTTGTCGTATGGAGGGTTAAAAAACGGTAAGTTATAGAATCTAAGATTGATAGTTTTACTCTCAAACTGTTGAAAACTGTTAGAGTTATAGGGATGTTTAAGATGTATAAAATCTTTAGATATACTGATTGTACATGTGTATAAACATCATTTTGTAATACTAAATTGGGTAGTTTTTGTGTGACAGTGTCACTAGCTTCTGTTTTACTGTACTATAGCAGAATAGCATCGCTGACCAGTGTCATCCCCAAGCAAAAACTGACTGCTTATATACTTTGTATTACAAAATCACACTTCTATTTTGATTAAATCTCTGTCTTTAATAAGGTATATACATACAATGTATTTCCATTACATGTATTCTTGAAAAATGAAGGCATTAGTTGTATATCTCTTATTGTTTTGGATTTTTGGTACATTACCCCCCAAATCTAAATGACCAGTAAAATCAAAATAAGAGCCACCATTCAGATATTCACAACATGTTCAAACCTGTTAATCATGCAAAAAACTTCCCCAGAAGTACAAATTAAGCGGAAATGACTTTTGACTATAGGACAATAAGCTGTTCAATGCATGATTCAATAAATTTTACAACCTAAAGAAATATAACAGAAATTACTTAATTTATACATTTCAGGAGAAGACGACATGAGTCTGATGAATTTGTGCGGTTAACATTTGCTAATCCTAATTACCAAAAAACTAGTACAGAGACAATAAACTTAGAAAGATCTTCTTCAACAGAATCACAAGAGTGGAAAATATTTAGATATAATAAAAAAGATGTAAGTATGGTATTAATGTTATTATTAGGGCCCTGCATCGAGATGCGGGTGCCCTATAGTTTTCACTTTGTCCGTCCGTCGGTCCGTCCGTCCGTATGTCCATCAACAATTTTTTTGGTCAAAGTTTTCTGGGTTTTTACAAGTGGGAATGATTTCGTATTTGGTCTGAAGCTTTATGATGATGAGTTGTACCGTGTAAGCAATTTTCAGGTTTGCCGTGCCACTACTTCTTGTTTGCCGCTTAACTTTTTATTATACCACTCTATGGATGAAAAATTTTCGTCAAAGTTTTCTGGGCTTCTACATGTGGGAATGATTTCATATTTGGTCTGAAGCTTTAAGATGATGAGTTGTACCCTGTAAGCAATTTTCAGGTTTGCCGTGCCACTACATCCTGTTTGCCGATACTTTAACTTTTTATTATACATGTACCACTCTATGGCTGAAAAATTTTCGTCAAAGTTCTCTGGGCTTCTACAGATGGGAATGATTTCATATTTGGTCTGAAGCTTTATGATGATGAGTTGTACGGTGTAAGAAATTTTCAGGTTTGCCATGCCACTACTTCCTGTTTGCCGATACTTTAACTTTTTATTATACCACTCTATGGATGAAAAATTTTCGTCAAAGTTTTCTGGGCTTCTACATGCGGGAATGATTTCATATTTGGTCTGAAGCTTTAAAATGATGAGTTGTATAGTGTAAGCAATTTTCAGGTTTGCTGTGCCACTACTTCTTGTTTGCCGATACTTTAACTTTTTATTATACCACTCTATGGATGAAAAATTTTCGTCAAAGTGTTCTGGGCTTCTACATGCGGGAATGATTTCATATTTGGTCTGAAGCTTTAAAATGATGAGTTGTGCCGTGTAAGCAATTTTCAGGTTTGCCGTGCCACTACTTCCTGTTTGCCGATACTTGAACTTTTTATTATACCACTCTATTGATGAAAATTTTTCGTCAAAGTTTTCTGGGCTTCTACAGATGGGAATGATTTCATATCTGGTCTGAAGCTTAATGATGATGAGTTGTACCGTGTAAGCAATTTTCAGGTTTGCCATGCCACTACTTCCTGTTTGCCGATACTTGAACTTTTTATTATACCACTCTATGGATGAAAATTTTTCGTCAAAGTTTTCTGGGCTTCTACATGCGGGAATGATTTCATATTTGGTCTGAAGCTTTAAGATGATGAGTTGTACAGTGTAAGCAATTTTCAGGTTTGCTGTGCCACTACTTCTTGTTTGCCGATACTTTAACTTTTAATTATACCACTCTATGGATGAAAATTTTTTGTCAAAGTTTTCTGGGCTTCTACAGATGGGAATGATTTCATATCTGGTCCAAAGCTTCATGATGATGAGTTGTATTGTGTATGCTATTTTCAGGTTTACCATGCCACTATTTCCTGTTTGCCGATACTTCAACTTTTTATTGTACCACTCTATGGATGAAAATTTTTGTAAAAGTTTTCTTGGCCTCTACAACTGGGAATGATTTGATATTTGGTGTAAAGCTTCATGATGATGAGTTGTATCGTGTAAGCTATTTTCAGGTTTGCCGTGCCACTACTTCCTGTTTGCCGATACTTTTTAACTTTTAATTTTGAAATATTTTCATAAACAAATGTTGATAATTTGGTACAAAGGAATTGACTGCCTTTTGCGGGGCCCTCCTGCGTTCAGCAGTACCTCTAGTAATTATCTAGTGTCAAAAGAAAATATGTAGATATAATAAATATGGTTTGCTATTTGAAATATAAACTGCCCAATCTTCAAACTTCAACTAAATGCTCAAATTTTTAATGACCTATTACTTTTAAGAGTATCTGGAGATTACCATTTTTACAGCTTATGTCTCTGCAGTGCAGATACGAGTGAGACATTAGGAGGACCAAAAAAAAAAATCAAAACATTTTGAAGAATTGACATGGAACAAATAACCTAAAGAAATTAGAAGTAAAACCAAAAATTAACTAAAGACAGAGCTTTGCACAAGGGACATGCTGTAAACCAAGTTATTTTCAAAGATACTTTATAAGCGTTTTGTGCTTCCCGGTGAACTGCGGGGCAACTAATTTTTGTGATGTTATAATTCTGTTGATACATTTATATATGGATTAAGAATATTTGTGACAATTTATTTTTGCGACATTTCCTTGCTCGCGAAGAAAGAGATAATTATGCTCTTGCGATCCTTGCTTGCGAAGAAAGAGATAATTATGCTCTTGCGAAAAGAGGTTAATTTAGAGTTCTTCTTAGTTTGATGAAATTTAAAGTTAGATAACTTATGTCCAATAACATTGCTGTACTTACTAAACAATGAAAGAAATCACCGAAAAGAGGCTTTAAGCAATTTGGTACCTTTAAATTAAGTATAAATGTACATATTTCTTTTTTCTCTTTACAGCAACAGGTTTCAATACTGAATTCATCCCGGGAAAGGAAACCCATTAATCCTGAGAGAGCTTTGTTAGTGAGACAAATGGACTCTGGTGCAGTATCTCCCTCCTTACCTAGTAAGGAGAGATCGAACAATAAATTATTTAGTAATAGAGACAAGAAAGATATTGTATCAAAAGTACCTTATAAACCTGTTAATACGTGACATTGTCAACTTTTGTAACAAATTGTGGCACATAAATCTTTTTATCTATTCAACATAAATAAACACATTAACAGACTTTTGAATTTTTTTAAATTCTAAAATTTCACTCATTTATCATTATATAGTTTATATACTCACAAAGTCACAAATTTATAAAAAGGTTAATGTTCCATCAATTTTTTGATAGCGTGTATACCAGAGTTTTATATCTAATCATGTCCCATTGGATTAACCAATTTGTTTTGCATGTTTTTGTTGCTTAATGACTATTTTTATGGTGCATTTTTTTGTTATTTCATTATTAGTTATACATTTTTATACATTTTTAAGATTTTATATTTCTTTATCAATAATTATGCAGGCAGAATGATATATACATATTTCAGTATCAAATATAAACGGTATACATACCAGTATACGAAGACAAACCATACTGTAGCAGGTTAACTACAAGCAACCGAGATGTACAAGTTTATATGCAAGTCTTTTAGGTTACATAGATTTCTTTTTTATCAAACCAGTTGACATCATTTAATGCATGAATTTGATGATTTCTGTTTGTATTTACCTCTTAGATTTCTACCTCTATGAAGACTTATTCACATAGTATGATTTCTTTTAGATAAGAATAGTAAAATCTATATTAAATGATCACCAAGTTAAGTTAAACAAGCCTTAACCAAACTAATTTTATCATGTACAATGTATTAACAATATTAACATCACAACTATATTAATATTTAATCTTACCAATAGTTTTCACTCTTCAATAAATCTAAAATCTATAAAGACCCCATCCCAGCAACTTACAAATATTCAAGTCTACTTGGAGTTTCATATTAATACTAGTTAGACTATAGCTGATGGTAACTTGACATGTTCAGTTGTCAAGGGGTTATGTCTAAACCAGTTATTTTAAGAAAATACACAAGTGTCCTACCACAAAAGTATATCAACCAAGTTGAATAGAAAATTGTACTATGTGAACACTGCTTCATCAGGATTTAGTCCCTAATTAAAATAATAGCACCTAGATATTGTTATGTCAACCATTTAACCTTCAGGAAATTTATAAATTAGAAAACTTGAATCTTACAAGATTGTCATGCAATAAAATTGTGTTTTCTTCAAAGAAAGAACAATTGTTTAAAGATCTGCTCAATTTCTGTAATTTCTTTTATTACTTAAAAACCACAAAATTATCTGCAACTACAAAAACTGAAACATGTATTCCCTAAAAAGTAAATGAAATCACAGGAATCCATTTGTTTGTTCATTGTCACAGCAACTTTCTTGTGCTGAATAAAGTAACTAATGAAATATTCTATGCTGCTACATATCTCAACATATTTTTAAAATGTTAATTAATAATTATCCCCTTCTTCTGAAACTCAGTTGAAGTCTATGTATCTTTTGAAATAAATGTTATATTGAAATAAAAATTTGCTGATAAAGATTTTTATTTTTTCTCTAAGTAAACCACAAAGCTAGCAAAATTATAAACACATCTACCACAGATTTTAATGCAAATTTAATTATATAGACTTTAACAAGTACTGTATCAAAGCTTCCAGAATTTTATTTAGTCTAGCCAAAATCATTAACTACTTAAATTTTAATTAAATCAAATTTCATGTTGTATTAATTTTATTTTTGATTAACTGCTGAAGAAAAATTATTTAGTATAATTTTAAAATTTGTATATTGTTTTGGATTATTTCATACATATTATTCTTGATTTAAGTCTTGATATTAATTATAATTTTTGCTCAAAACTTGTTTGTTTTTGTCATAATTCTAAAACTATGTAAATACTTGAAATATTTATAGATAAACTTCATGTAAACATTCATATGTACATAGTTTCATTACCATTATGTATATAGGCCTTGACTTGCCCTAATTTCACATTGTAATGTAAGTCCTACTACTTAGTGCCAGTTTTATATTTACTATATTTTTGTAATAATTGATAACAGTCTTTTTACATTGTATGTTTTTGTAAAGTTCTATGGTGACAATGTAATTATTAATGTATATTTCAACAAATCAACCTGTTAAGGGGAGACTTAAGTAAAACACTCAATCTATTTTAATATGATTTTCATTGTCATATTTTGTAGAAAAGTTACAAATTCGCTTCATCTTCGCACAAAAAAAACTCAGTTTCCCAGTTATACAAATATTTTAGTCTGTGAATGAAAGAACTACAAAGACTTCTTACATTCTTGTTGATTAATATAAAGCAGGTTACAAGTTCTAACACTTTTACATCATGCAAATACATGTAAGTAGTACCGGGTATATGTTTCCATCAGGTTTTAAATTACTTGGAAAGATGTTATGTAAGGATGCAGATATAGGAAATGTTTCATGTAGGAAGTGTACTTGGGACATAAATCAGTATTTTATGATTAGCAGGTTGTAAAACTTTTATCAAGTCACAGGAATTTCTTATTTTACTTGTTAGCAAAAGAAATTATTGGAATCTATTGAAGTTGTTTTATGTCATATTAGAATAAAATATTCAAGTTACAGTCATTTGAAGTCAGTTGATTGGATCTGCAGTATAAGGTTATTTTTCTGTTAAGACCCTCTTTACATAGCAATACTTAATTGTACATAGGATGTTGTTACCAGTATTTCTATCCAGGTTATTCTTTGGTTGATTATATCGTGTAATTTGACATACCATCTAGAGCAGCTAAAATAATCATGATATACATGTTTAATGAAATCTAGATCTTCCATAATATTAGTCTTGGTTTAACTGTTGATCTTCTTATGTAAAATAATATTAATGTACAATCTATTGATTTAATTTCCCCATTGTGTAAATCTTCCATTTTTTATATTCAATATTTTTGCATCATTTATTAGTGTTTTATGCATGTGATAACTTTTTTTTGGTGCTTATTTTTCTGCCATTTTTGTTAACATGTAAAAATGTATATATATTATGCAGAGTTGTGAAATAAATGTTTTGTGTGAAAATGAAACATTTCACAATATGCTATAGTGTTCTTGTGAACATGCTGTGTAATTTTTATTAGATTTTTGGTTTTTACGATTTTGGAAATGGATACCCAGTCAGAACCCCTCATTACCCCAGTCAGAACCCCTCAGTGGGGTCAATATTTTACCTACGATTGTAATATAGAATGTAGTTACAAGAAATAAATGTAAAAAATCTATGGTGTTTAAAAAATTTCTAGTGCTTCTGTTCAAACTGATAGTTTTACAGTTGTGTTGTGACTTCTTGCATGAAAAATCTTTTTTTTTTACGTATGTAGATGCTACAGTTTTATTATTTTATATGAGAAACAGAAAATTCTGTCGGAAAGTGAAGTTTAATTATTAATTGATTAATCAATTTTCAATCAGTTACACATGTCCATTATTCATTAATTTGAAAAGTAATTTAAGTATGTTTCCATGTATTGAAAATATATTTTTTTTCTATGCAAACACAAATTTCTTTCAATTTATGCTGAGAAATTTTGAACTTTAGGCTTCTTTATTATGCATTATTCGATTATTTTTTTTTTGTTTTAAGCTTTTTTTAATGTACCAATACATCAATGTTTATGAAACTGCTTCTGAATTCTCTCTGCAAGAAAGGAATGCAGTTACTGCTTAAACTTTATACTTGCATGTAAAAATTTGATTAAAGTGTATGTGATATCCATGGGAAATTTCCCATCAGTACAGGGTTACTTACAAGTCTGTGAATGATGAAGGAAGGTAATTAAAATCATATGGCAGAATTCCATTACTATTTCCAGCGATAAAGTCATATACTCCTGCTGCAACAAGTATTGAAACTATTTCAAAATTACTCATTGTCCCTCATCAATAAATTAAAGCCATATTGAATACAATTACATGTATTACAAATGCGTCATCACACGAGTTTCCTTTTACCCATGTAAACCCCTTTAAATGTTAATCTATACCAGATAATATGTTTATAATATAGATGAGTCATAAGGAAATAATTATACCCCTGGTCCGTAGAGGGGGATGTACTGTTTTTTTTTTTCTAGTTTAGAGAAGTCTACCTCAAATGAATATCCTGAAAATGTCTACAAACCTTTTTTTTTTCTTTTTTACTGTTTTTAATTTTTATATNTGTAAACCCCTTTAAATGTTAATCTATACCAGATAATATGTTTATAATATAGATGAGTCATAAGGAAATAATTATACCCCTGGTCCGTAGAGGGGGATGTACTGTTTTTTTTTTCTAGTTTAGAGAAGTCTACCTCAAATGAATATCCTGAAAATGTCTACAAACCTTTTTTTTTTCTTTTTTACTGTTTTTAATTTTTATATGGAATTGAAA
Source organism: Modiolus philippinarum (assembly GCA_002080025.1). Lineage (NCBI taxonomy): Eukaryota > Metazoa > Mollusca > Bivalvia > Mytilida > Modiolidae > Modiolus > Modiolus philippinarum. Next base: position 20,200 of record MJUU01069949.1, on the reverse strand, counting down.
TAAATAGCATACATTTGATAACAACTAGTTGTTCCAGTTCATAATTTATATAATTCAATTAGCTTTGTATGCAATATATGATTTATCATTTTTGTATGGTATAATATGCATTGGACACATGATCTTTTCTTAGTAACCAGGTTGTTTTCTAAATTATTAATGTTGTGAAATTTCGACACAAGTGTTGAATTATAAGGAGTACTTCCATATTTTGAACATATGGAATATAGGACATTTTGTTTTTGATACGGACTTTATCACGGCCAGTATCAAGTGAGCCCGTTAGGGCGAGCTTGATGCATTACGCCGTGATAAAGTCCGTATCAAAAACAAAATTTCCTATATTTCTTTTATCAGTAATTCACAAAATGATAAACAGAACTCTTAAATAAATTGAAATAAACTGAAATTTCTATTTGGGCAAAGTTGATCTATTGTTTATTGCAATAATTATATCCCCCGCAAACAAAGTTTGGGGGGGGGTATATAGGAATCACTCTGTCTGTCTGTCTGTCTGTCTGTCCGTCCGTCTGTCCATCCGTCTGTCCGTCTGTCCACACTTCTCGTAAGCGCAACTCCTCTTAAACCACTTGAAGGA
>MJUU01069949.1:0-10314 GCA_002080025.1 Modiolus philippinarum | reverse complement strand
AATACCTAGACAAATATGTACTTCCAAGGACATAAAAAGAACTAATTAGTCCCAGATCAGAGAGAGCACTGTCGCCATCTGAATAAAGGTAAACCCAAGAGGCTAACATGCATAGAACAGAAATGTTTTTCGTAAATCCATATGAAGTTTCGGATGGATGGTGTAGTGGTGAGAAATTACTGTATCCAATAGACTTGCTGATGGGGACTAATGATCTCGATCTTGATACTTAAAATTAGGTAAAAGAATACTAAGTATGAAAAAGAAGGGAAATCGGGTAAATGTCAAAGAGACATCTATTCAAAACACTGACCACATTTTCTCATTCTTCTATTTGTGGAAAAGAGTTGATTCCATAGAGGAGAAGAGCAAGAATTTCGCATCTCCAAAATGGGATTCCTAATGGTCTTTCGTTACTATAGTTTGATCACAACTGCAAAACAAACCGAAAAGAGATCATAAAACTATAAGTACTGTGGTCCGTTGGGCCACAAATGAATACTCACAAATGAATAATATCGGTTATACGGCAGACCTCAAAATAGCTTACGCGTTACAACTCATTATTATAAAGCTCCAGACTAACTTGAAATCATTCCCATCCATACAATTCAAGTAAACTGCGACGAACATTTCTTATCCATAGTGTGTTAAAGTAAAACTTCAACATATCGGCAAACAGGGAGTAGCGACACGGCAGACCCGAAAATAGCTTACACGTTACAGCTCATTATAATCAAGCTTCAGATCAAATATGAAATAATTCCTACATGTACAAGCTGAGAAAACAGTGACGAAGATTTCTCATCCATAGTATGTTACAGTAAAACTTCAACATATCGGTAAACAGGAAGTACAAACTTCAACATATCGGCATACAGGAAGTAGCTACACAACAGACCCGAAAATAGCTTACACGTTACAACTCATCATAATCAAGCTTCTGATTAAATATGAAATCATTCAAACATATTCAAGCTGAGAAAACTGTGACCAAAATTTCTCATCCATAGTGTGTTTATAGTAAAACTTCAACATATCGACAAACAGAAAGTAGCAATACGACAGAGCAGAAAATAGCTTACACGTTACAACTCATCATCATTTACCCTATTTCCTTTCTTTTTCATACTTAGTATTCTTTTACCTAATTTCAAGTATCAAGATCGAGACCATTAGTCCACATCAGCAAGTCTATTGGATACAGCACACCATCCATCAGAAACTTCATATGGATTCTCTTATAGATTTATGAAAAACATTTTATATTTCTGTTCTATGCATGTTAGCCTCTTGTGTTTACTTTATTCAGATGGCGACATTGCTCTCTCTGATCTGGGACTAATTGGTTCTTTTTATGTCCTTGGAAGTACATATTTGTCTAAGTATTTGGTTGGTTTTGAAGATAAACTTCTTTTTATTTGGGGGGGGGGGGGTAAAAAATCAGAGATAAATCCATGTAAGAACTATCTTTGAGGAGAATTAAAAAGGTAAATTTTGGCCAAGTTTTCCCTCTGGACAGAAATCCAGTTCAAACCTTTCTGCCTCAAGACAACAATTGTTCCCAATTTAGACTTTTTGATAAACAAGCTTCTGACCAAATATTCCAGTATATACAAGCTGAGAAAGCTGACCAAAATTTGTCATCCATAGTGTTTTACAGTAAAACTTCCAACATATCGGCAAACAGGAAGTAGTAACACGCGTACAACAGACCCAAAAATAGCTTACACGTAACAACTAATCATAATCAAGCTTCTGAACAAATATGAAATCATTCGAACATATACAAGCTGAGAAATGTGACCAAAAATGAGTGACGGACGGACAGACGAACGGACGGACGAACACCGCCATCACTATATACCCACCGCTTTTTCAAAACGGTGTATAACAATGGTCGAAATCTTTTTTAAGTCTTGCAACAGGGACAAAATTGCATGTAATGATCAATTTCATAGGCAACAATTAAGCCACTTCCCCTTCCTTGCAAAATGACGAAGGTGGCGGAATCTCCCCAAGAAATGGGTACTAACAATGGGGGAAACGCCATCAGTAACAAGCTTTCCATTTTTGTTTTGAAGTAAAAGGTTCAGATCGATGAAAGAGACTCTTTTAAGAATTGAAAAAAAAACATTCGAAAAGAAGATTTAAGAGAAAGATATAGAGACATTCCTCTGCCAAGCAGAAAGTGAACCTAAACCTCTATATTCTTGGACTCTTGCTTCTTGACGAGAAATCCAGAGAAATATCCTTAATCAATAGAAGTTCTGGCAAACTATCTCCTGCCGTTCAGACGCAGAAAAGCATCAAATGAAGTTTTGTTGAGCAATGAAGATGATTGCCAACCTGACAAAGAGAAGACTTCAGTTCTCAAACTCGTCACCCTGCCCTTAAAAACAGCAGTCACAGCTCATGAAGACCCAAACTATGTATGGGTTGAAGTTTTTGATATAACTATTAGACTAAGATTATAAGACCTAATATTATGCCTTCTATTTGTTTTAGTCGAAATAAGAAGTGGATTTAGCAACCATGGGGTTATTATACCAAGATAATTCTGTGATTCTGACTTTGGAACGTGAAGAACCCTCACTTGAATCAAAGTCACGAAATTGCCAGTAATTCATAACCACAAGGACTGACCTCGCATGACAAGAATCAAGAAACGATTTTACCTTTTATATCAATGAATTGGACATGAAATTTGATGTAGCCAAAGCCTACCTACATAAATATCAGTGCTTACTCCTGATAGCATTACTCTAGACCTTCACAAATTCCCCGTCAGTCTTAGGAGGAGGCTATTCATCCTTCATCTACCAGACTCGCCAATCATGGAAAGAGGAAATGGAAGAGATCGAAGAACAATTACTTAAATGAGCCAGAGAGCAATGAAGTTCATCCCATGACATCCCTTGACAAAACCTTATGAGGCAAAGACAACAAATCGTCCTGAATCTCGTCCTTTTGGGTGCTATGGGTATCATTTACGTCTAACTTTCCTCCGATTTACTTATTTTGAGAAGGCAAAGAAGTGCTTTGGGGTTGCCGATTTCGTTTTGTCAGCAGCATTGTCTAAAGTCGGCAATTGAGACTCTTAAATTACACTGTAAAATAAGTAACGGCTTCCGATGGCGGTGATGTCCCACTTTGGTCGTAAATTTTGAAATACATTAAAATTATATTAAAAAATTGTATTATGTAAGGTAATGTAAGTTATGATAATTATTTACATGTAAACAGTTTAATTAATTAAGAACTGTCATCCATACTACACTCTACGAGTTTTTCTGTTTAAAAAGATGGCATAGAACAAGGATGTATAATGAGAAGTCTTGCATAGAAGTAACTATCCTAAAGATGTTTTAACCACTGTAGATTTCGAACTGTTTTCTTTTCTTGTGGTGTTATAGACCACTTTTCAAATGTACACAGCCACTTCTTGAACACCATAATGAATGAGTGTAATAGTTTATTATGTAGATGGCAATTGTCCATGCTGCTATACAGACGCAGCATGTTCATTTATCCTGTTTTCATTTTTATTGAAGCATTTACATTTAGTAATTAATTTTTCGTTTAGTCGCCATTGTGCTTCTTTTTCATATTGATGGTGGTTTCTTTGTAGCCGGATTTAGTCCCTGCAGTATTCAATTTTCCTTTAAATTGGTTTCAATGTTATCAGGTTTATCCAGTTAATGTTCCTCTATTCTGTTTAAGGAGTTTTCTGCATCAGATACGCCCTTGTAACATTCCGCTGTCCTATTCAATGATTTTTTTCATGCTGTCTTATTTATCCATTCTGTCTGTGGATGACCCCATAGTGTCCGACTATTTTGATATCTGAGTTTCCATCCTGTTTGATGCATTCACACAATGTTCCTCTATTCTTTTTACAGTACTTTCCGTGCTATCTGATACGTCTCCATAGTGTTCCATTTTTCTGTCTGCTGGATTTTCTTCTGTTCTGATTACATGATTATCCATGCTATCTGATACGTTGCCGTGATGTTCTAATGTTATTTTTACAGGGGTTTCCATGTTAATGATTGGTACGTTCCCGGTGTGTTCCTTCGTTCTGTTTACGGAACTTTCAATGCCGTTAATTACGTCCCCGTAATTCCTGTTTAGGACGTCTTCCCTGCTGTGTAATACATCCTTCATACTGTTCATGTTGGTACCTCTGTGGTTTGAATCGTGATTGTCATTTTTCTCTATATCATTCTCAACCTTATGTACGTTATCGTTTCCGTCCAATTGATCGATGCATATCTCGTTTTTATTCACTATCTCTGATTCGTCCCCGTCAATTTCTGATTCGCTGTCGTCGGATTTCTCCATCATGTTTGCAGGTTTTCCTCCATTGTTTGTGTAATCCCTGTCGTTCCGCTCCATATTAGATAAGAGATGATCCCCGCTTTTTTGCATATCTTTTTCTTTTCCTTGACTAATTACATTTTCGTTTTCTGTCTTGAGATTTTCATTTTTAAATTGTTTCCTACTATAAGGCTTTTTACCAGTATGCCTTTTTTCATGCATTCTCAGTGCACCACTTGTACTTAGTCCTCTGTTACAAACTTTACAAGTAAACGGTTTAAAACCTGTATGTTTTCTCCAATGGAGTATTAATTCAGATCTAGTAAGGAAAGCTTTGCTGCATCGATTACAAGTAAACGGTTTGTAACCATTGTGTCTTAGTTTGTGTTTACGTAAATTGCTTGAATTCGAAAATGCTTGGTTGCACTTTGAACAGGAATATGGAGTTTCTCCAGTATGTATCCTTTCATGTCTCTTCATGTCACTATTAGACACAAATTGTTTGTCACAAACAGAACATGAATAATTCTTTTCTCCTGTGTGAATCATTTCGTGTTTTTGTAGATTACTTTTCGAAATACACCCTTTACTACAATATGAACAGGTATAAGGACGTTCCCCAGAATGTATTCTTTTGTGTATACACAAGTTAGCTCTGGTTCTAAAGGTTTTATTACATTCTGAACAGGTGAATGGTTTAATACCAGAATGAATCATTTTGTGAGCATTCAGAGTACTATTTTGACGAAATGTTTTCTGACACACTGGACAACTAAAGGGTTTTACATCACTGTGTGTCTTTCTATGCCTGTCCCAGTCTCCCCAGGTATAAAATCGTTTGTGGCAATCCGCACATTCGTATGGCTTTACACCTGAATGCCTTCTAGCATGCACATTCATTTCGCTCTTTGTTGCAAATCCTTTATTGCATTCTTTGCAGGAGAAAGGTTTTTCTCCAGAGTGCCTCACTTTGTGAGCCTTCAAACCGACTTCGGAAGCAAACCGTTTATTGCAAATGAAGCACTGAAATGAGCTTTCTCCATTATATTTTCGTTCGTGTTTTTGTAGTGCGTTCCTTTTGGAGACGCCTTTTACGCATGTTGATTTTTCACCCGTATGAATCATAATGTGTTGTTTCAATTCACTTGTTGTGAAGAATGCTTTGCTACAAATATGGCAATTGTGGTCCTTTTTCGGGTTCTCAGTATGTTTCCGTCTTATGTGCAGACGCATAGAAGTTACACTTGTGAACGACTTTCCACATAGGTTGCAAGAACATTTGTTACTATCATTGTGTACAACTTTATGTTTGTTCAAACCAGACTTTGAAGCAAATCCTTTATGACAGAGCGTACAGATAAACGGTTTTTCTCCAGTATGCTTTCGTTCGTGTACTTGTAGGTGTAAAAATATTCTAAATCCTTTTCCACACACGGAACATTTATAAGGATTGGGTCCAGTATGTATTATCTTATGTATGTTCAACTCTTCTTCTGTTTTGTAACCATGACTACACACAGTGCAAAAATATGGTTTATCCGCTGTGTGTAGTAGTTTGTGTCTTCCCATGGCACCTTTGTCACTAAACTTCATATGGCAGATAGAACACTCATGTGGTCTTTCCCCGGAATGAACTTTCTGGTGTCTCTTCATATTTGAATATACACTGAATGTCCTAGAACAGAGTGTGCAACTATACGGTTTTTCTCCCGTGTGGATTCTCCTATGTTCCCTTAACGATACCCTTTGGGAGAAACTTTTCTCGCACACTTGACACTTAAACGGCTTGGCACCAGTATGGACTCTTTCGTGATCTTTCATATTTTTTCTTGTTGTAAATTGTTTGTTGCACCATGAGCAGGCGTAAGGTTTGTCCCCAGTATGTGTTCGTAGGTGTTCTTTGAGATAAACTTTATTAATAAACCTTTTCTTACAATGTTCACATTCAAAAGGGCGCTCTCCCGTGTGTGTCCGTTCATGTATCCTCAAACTTTGTGGCTGTTTGTATTTTCTATCACAGTAAGAACAGTTGAAGAGTTTTCCAGTTTTCTTGTAAGAACAGTTGAAGAGTTTTCCAGTTTTCTTGAAAGAACAGTTGAAGAGTTTTCCAGTTTTCTTGTGTACCTTTTTATGAGTCTGTAAGTCATTGTCAGTACAAAATGGATGTTTACACTCAGGACAGGCATAAACATGTATTAGAACTTTACAATGATGTGTTTTTTCGTGTATTTCTAGGTTGAACTGACTAGAAAGTCGTGTTTCACAGACTGAACATGTGAAATATTCCCTGTTCATCTTTTCATCTGTAATTATAAGAAAAATATTATATTTATGTCAAATATTCAGACTATTTTTTTTTAAACGACAAGGAAAGTAGTTGAAGAAGGCTTCTCTGTAGTATACTGTTTGTATTTTGCGGGGTATTAAATTTTGCGCTTTTCGAGTTTAATAAGATGAGCGCGAAAATTTAAACTCCCGGATTTTAAGGATGCTCACTCCTCAAGTTAAAAATGTCAAGGATTTTAAATAAATATGCTTATTTATTAGAACATCGATCATAAATCATTTTAAGAAAAAAATATTTATATGTCAGTGTGCACAATTTTGAGATTAAAGTGCCTGATATTTTGACGGGAAACCGAACTCCTCTAGATTTTTCATCTACTTAAGGCAATCGACCTGTGAAATACAATTAAGATATATCAAGAATTTCATCAAATTTTGTCAGAAGTTTATTCAAGATGTATACAAACATATTTTGAAAAGAAAATTGGCGGTCAGTGTGCAAAATTTTCTAATACACAATGATGGATAAAATATGAGAATTACGAAAGTCAGAGACAGTTTCAAAAACCTGCGGAGTGACCAACCTTAAATGTAAAATAAGTAATGAAGGGATATGGAGTAAAAGCAAATGAGACAAAATCTTCACAAATACGTGGGAAAACAAGCAATGGAATAACGCTTTTATTGATGTTCTTTAATATAAAGCCCCATATGTAGTATTTACAATTTTTATTTTCCAGCTTTTACCAAAAGGACATATTTCATCAAGTTGGGCGCATTTTTAAATTGGGGGTATGTCATCGATATGGGAGCAGGTTTAGTATTTCAAGTGGGCACATACGATATTTCGGTCATGTAGGTTTTATATGTAATAATATGATCTGAAGAAATCTTTAAATTAAGCGTAAACACTTATATAAAGAAAATGAAACGATTTTTTTTTATTTTAGGGATCGACCATTTGATTTTCGGAAAGGGGAGGGGCTTGTAAATGAATAATAACAAAAAATTTATTGAATTTTTATCCAAGCTCCTTGAAAAATCAAATGACCGTCCCTTCACGTTTATTGGAAAGGTATCAAACCTAAACGCCTAAATATGCGAAAATAACCCACAGCCACCGCAATGAAGTGTATTATTTTTTTTCTACTGAAGACAACGGAGGCGCGTGTGCTGATTTAGGTAATTTACGGCCGTAAAATCCTTTTCACGCCTACACACGTTTTGAATTTCTATGAAGACTTTCACACACACACACATAAGGCTCATTAAACTGTTATTAGGAAGAAGCAATATAATTTTTATGGAAAGGTCTGTCGGAAGGAACATCTGATCCAGGATTTTTTCCTTGCTGCAATCATTGAGCCTGACTATTTTTTCACTCTGGAGGAAATCCTGTCTTTCTTTGTCCATGTCAGGGATTCTGTTTCATTTATCATATTGATAGCGGTGAATTACCGTCTTTCCCTCAGCCTATCTCAGCCAGAAGAGCCCTTCCACAAAATCCATATCCGGTTGACCCGAACTTATCAAGAGGCTGACCTGGAGTTATCACAGCTATTCTCCCAATGTTTGACAAGCAATATCCTTTTTATCCGTTTCGCAAGAAACAAATCTTAATTGGATAAAGAATCTATTATATTTTCCGGTTTTAATTTTGTAAACAAATTACCGTCAACAATACACAAAAATAAAAACGAGAAGTTCGAAAAAAATACGGAAACTAGGTTGCTGATAACTTCAGCAGAGCCACCATTTTGATTACATTGTGACGTCATAAAAGTGCCTAGGAACTTGAAGAAAAATGTAAACAATGAGAAGCTCTGCAATGAAAAAATGACTTTATTTCTACTTTCTAACATGGTTCAATCAAAGAATTTCTAAATTTAAAAACGTAAGCCGACAAAAAATATTGTGAAGTCATAAAATAACTACAAAACATTTCCCATTTTTAAAAAAAAATGGATGAACCTTATTTCTCGCGCAACGTTGGGAGAATTTGACATAAAACCTAATAAACTATCGTATAGAAATAAGAAATGAAAGACGATAAACAAGTTATCTGAATTTTGGAAGCTGGGATATTGTAAAATATCATCCCGCTCACCAGAATATGAAGCCTGGGGCTCGTTCGCTGCGCTCACTCGCCCCTGTGCTTCATATTTTGGCTCACGGGATGATATTTTACGATATACAGATGTAAAAATACAGATAACATATATTTATTGAGTTTTCTCAGTTAAAAAAAAAATCTCATATTGTCACTAGTGAAAATAAAGGATTTCTAGTTACCAGAGGAAGTGACGTCACAATATCTCGTCAATGTCGCTGTCAAGTAAACAACTGGCGTATTGAAAAAAAAAACAAGATGTGTTTTATGAAACACTTATGCCCCCGGGTAGAAGTAAAGAAGAAACATTTAGCGACTTTGAACAATGAATGTCCTTCTGACAAAACAATTTGTAGAAATAAAGTCTGGTATCAGCAGAAAAGTTTAATCACATCAAATGATGATTGCAATTGGATGCAAACACAGAAGTCACCCAAATGCATTCTTCCACTCATTATTAAGAAAACAATTTTCACCCCCCCCCTTTTTGGAATATTTATAGCCAACTCATTGTGCTCTGTTTATCAGTGTTATCACGGTACTTTGATTACACCAGGATCATAAATACTGGTTCCCCAAAAGTGGAGGAATACACAGAAGAGAAGAAATGAAATACTAGATATTTTTATAAGTAACATCCCTCATCATTGATATTTATAATACATATAAAAATACCTGTAAAACGAAAGTGAATAAATGAAGAAAATATGCTGAATGATTTAAAAATCTTTTTTTACAAAAAAAAAGAAAAATTCTATAGATATCAAGAAACATTTCATCATAAATGAGTTTAATTTCTATATATATAATATGTAAATAGGTGTGACCTATGAGGGGGGGGCGTAGCAGAAATATACAACAATGATGAACCTTTAAAAGAAGGCTTTGCTTATTACAACAGCGAAAAAGTAAAAACATAAGTTTTCTGATTCTTGGAAGGTCCATAACCCTGTAAAAATAAGTGGATTAGAACCAAGTTCGCAAGACGAAATTCATCTGTAAATTCGAAGAGGTATACTCACACGAAATGTTAAATCAATACCTGCAATGGTTTAGAAAAAGAGGTGCGGCTGGAAAACTAATGCTTTTTAAAATGTTTAATTTGTATGTTTTTATACTATAGGGAAACGGGACAAATAGTACCCATAAACCGTTTACCCCTACCTCTGTCTTTTGCTAGTGCTGGTACCAAGTCTGGCTGTTCCGACTTCCTATCGTTGTCTACGTTTGTCTTATAAGTGGTTTTCCTGTGTAGTTCCTATGTAATTATAAATTTCAGCCATTGTAGGTGTTTCCTGTTATCCATATTTTAACATTAAAAAAAATTCTCTAAGTCCAAACCCATAATTTGATATTTACATAAATGATATGTCTCATTGCTTAAACTCAACCACATACCGTAGCTCTTATGGTCCTTGTGCTGATTTTTTTTATAGTTGCGGATCATAAAGTTAGCGACCTTTTTTCAAGCCCTTGTGAGACAACACCTTAATAATGCTGCAGCAGTCTTGGGATATTGGGATATTTAAAAAAAGAAAATGTACAAAAGCAAGCTACCAAACAAATCCCGTCACTTAAAAATATGAATTACAAACAAA
>MJUU01069948.1:365123-391065 GCA_002080025.1 Modiolus philippinarum | reverse complement strand
GGACGAAAAGCAAAGTCGGACAAAAAGCAAATATCAGACTAAAAGTACCGTATCATACGTAGTATATCTTATAGGACAAACAGAGCAACAATAAAACATATGTTCTCATCCGACACCAATCGGCCAAATTGATCTAAAATCCATAGTTCTTTCACATATATTTTGGCCATTTAGAACAAAGTTTAGTCACAATAGTCCTTCGGTCCATCAGATCCACTTCTAATTCACAAATGCAAACAAAATCTCATATGATCCACACAAAAAACAGATACTAACCAAACGACCTATTCTTAATACTTGTTGATAAAATTGAATTGCATTATAAAATTTATGAAAAGATATGGAGTAAATGAACATGAGACCATGACACATATGTCAACTCCAACTGTAATAATTTTAATGAGCTGTATGGCCATTTCGGAAATTTATTCCTCATCAGCAGCACTAGAACCCAAACAAAGGAAATCCATAATTTCAAGAAATGTTCAAATGGATAAAACCAAACAAAATCTGAATAAGCAGTAACATCAAATATAGCCAAGGATTATGTTCGATTAGGTAGAAACGCCTTGGATGTGAAGAGCATCACCACTATTAGAGCCTACAACGAAATTAAACATCACACCGAGGAATTTGAAAGAGACGATTGTACCATTCTGCGAAGAGGCCAACAGTTCTTTGTACAAATAAGCTTTGATCGAAACATTAATGAAAAAGATCTGGGAAGGATTCAGCTAGCATATGGTAAGCTTTGTGTCATTTTAGAAAATATACATTGACATATGTGAAGTAGAAAAGTATCCAAATTCTTAAACTTTACATTGCTATATGATTTGTAATATAAAATGTTTGAAACCTACGCCAATTTGATAGATACGGCTCTTGAAAACACTAAAGCTGACTTCTCCTATTCCGCAGTGAACAGTTTTTTTTAGCATAAGTATATTTCAAGATGAGCCTCTCTAACCCAGTATACGGACACTTTAATTACGAAATTCACGAAATATCCTTTTTGAAGATCCAAATGGGGGCAAAGTTATTCACTGCAAACTCCGAAACCAATTAATGTCTCGGGTTGCAAATAAAATTGGCACAAAGCTGGGAAGCAACCATTCCTTATACCCGATTTTATGAAATAAAAAAAACTTAATATTTGTTTCAGAAAAGTAGGTATTATTTTTTCATATTTACTCTACTGTTTGTCGTTCCTAGCTTTATTATGGTTCAAAATCGCGCAGTGCTAATTTTATATATAGAATGGAAGCACACCCGAATGGTGAACTAGCAACCTAGGCACTTTGAACAACAGGTTTTGTAAATTAGATTTAAATTTAAAATTAAATGAAATACAATTTCAACATTCAAAGTTCTTTATCACTAATAACAATATCAATACATACATTTCATATCTTATTAAGCTGGATGTAATGCTGTCAAGGAAAAGGCCATATCTTAATGTGTTTATCTTGTATTTCCTATGTTGATCTATCATCATACCCGGGATAAAATGGCCACATCAGACTGGGTTTGTCGGTATGGAATGTTCACTTTTAGGTGTATTACATATGCATGCAAAACAGAACATCTCTGTGATATGGAAAAGGCCAGGAATTAATCTCTATATTTCTTATCCTCACAAAATGATTTGCATAAAAGAGTGTAGGACTATTATAGGGATATTTGATTCAAAAAGGGAATAAAATAGATGCATTAGAACAGCTCTTCGTGCTAATACGTATCAAGGTATTTTTAGACTAAAATGTAAAGTGTTAATTTCTTGTACAAGGTGAAATCTAATGTAAATATAGTTTTTCGCTTGTTTGAACTACAGTTGATGCTTGCATTAAGATCTCAGCGATACGTCGGAAAAATTCTATTTATTATATTTAAACATTCGACGTGTTGTTATGTGTTCGAAAAGTAATGGAGAAAATAATTTGCCAATAAAACTGGCTCCACTGCTCTCTCAGAGCCCAGAGTCCATGTATGTTGAGTCCGGAGCCAAGTGAGTTGAGCCTGTACCCCTGTGAGTGAAGCCCGGAGACCTACTTTCCTTTCACTTTACTTACCGGGGCCCTTATATTAAAACTCAAAGCCCAAGTGTTGGAGTCTTGAGCCTTAGTGTTGGAACTTAGAGTTCCATGTTCGAAAAAGGTTGGAGCCAGGAACTCAGAGCTCATGTTATTTCCAAAAAAAATATACACAATAAATGTAATTATTTAGTACATAACAGGTACAAATCCCATGATTTCATTGGATAATCTGGGTTACTATATTTGAACAGAAATGTGTTTACCTTGACAGCGGGATATCATACTTGACGACGGGACTATACTTCCCTTCCGGTTAATATACTTTGCCTCTTTTCCAGTTTATATATTTTTCTGTTACGTACTAAATAAATTATTGACATCTCTTTCCGGAACCATTTCCTTGCCTGTGCACTATATTCACCAAACAGCAATGTAGGAAAATGGTTCCCTAGGGAGCAGTCCATAACAGATCAATAGTGTCCACCATTAAATATCGTCTGCCTTTACAGTTGTTACCTATTATACAGCCCGAGGACGGAATAAAATGTATGCTGGTTATAAAATATTGTCATCTTGAAATTTCAAATGAAACAAATAAAAGAAAGGACACATTTTAGAGGACACTATTTCGGCTTACATAAACAGTTACAATGGCCGATGACTACAGTCAAATGCCGTAATTAACAAGCGAATTACACTAGAAAAAACACAAATGAAAGTCATGAGACACACGTAAAAAGCGACAGGGATTCGGAATAGCCGGATTTCGTACCGGCACTAGCAAAGGCAGTGGCAGGATTAAACAGGTTTATGGATTCCCAAACCTCTCCTTTCTCTATCCCGTTTCACTATAGTATAGTAAACATACGAATAAAAACCCATATAGGTAGGCTACTAACTCTAGGTCCACTATCTTGAAAAAAAGAATATGTAAAAAACGTAACTTGGATAGATTGGTCAAACAATGCTCACCGCTAAACTGTCGGCTAGCTCAAGGAACCTAGTTTGCTTGTAAAACCCTCCCCGATGGATTTGGTAAATAGTCATGTAGTTCAATAGACATCGGCAGTATCAGAGAGAGGCCAGTATACACTGGATTCCAAAGCCAGTTCAACGGATCTCTGTAGAATAGCCCGTCTATATCCACTTAATTACGTAAAGAATGTAACTTATGTCCCAGTTATGGATGATTTTTTTATCAGTTTCTTACATTTTTTACAACATTTGGACTTCGATTTTTGTAGTCATCGCTTCCCTTGTTCCTTCGGTATTCTACTGCCGTTGTTCCATAAAATCGAGGATTAGAAATGCAATAATCCTTGTAATAAGTTGTTTGCGAGTCACAAAATATTTAAATATTAAATGTTCCGTAAAACCTCTTAAAAGTATTTAATAATTTATGAAATCTGTAACCTTAGTTAAGTTGTGAGAAAAAGGTTTCGCTCTTTTAAATCGTAAAGGGCAAACAAACATGTTTACAAAATGTATGAAATAAACTGTTATGTGAATATCAGCCTCAGTTTCTTCCGGGACATTCAACTGTCTGTCAGTTAATAGGAATACATAGTAGAATTTTGAACTTTATAGAAAGAAAGAAAATAGATGTTTTCTGTGAGTTAATTATTAATAAGTATATAGGAGAAAGGATATGGGTAAGGACACTCAATTGTCCATATTTTCTTTTTTTTTTATTTTGGGCAAATGAGTTCTCACCTTATATACTATACAATCAAATATGTCATAATAATCTACCTTTCTGTTTGATTTGTAGAACGGGGGTCCTTCCTGCCCTGAAATTTTAAAGACAATCTGCAATCCAGTCATCGAGTTACGAATCTTGACTTTTAGCAAAAGGGTCCAAATTTACGGACAAAAAGTGGTCCAATTAAAAAAAATAATTGAAATCCTCCTTAGGCCATACAAAATTAATTAATTAATTGGTTCTTGGGCAATTTTTCTTTTAAAATGATGAGGGAGGGAGGTAATTTTTTTTATCTTTTTATTTGCCAAAATATGAGGCAGCTTTTTACATTGTAAACACCACCAAAAATGTAGTGAGGGAGGTGATTTTTTTGTTTTTATTTTATTGAAATGGCAAAAAATAGGGTCAATGAGGGGATTTTTTAAGCCTCAAACTAGATGGGGGAGGGCCTATGAACCAATAAATTATTTTTTTATTGCCTTAAGTGTTTGTTTCAGTTGATTAATTTTAGTAAAAATGCTTTATAAAATTTGTAGATACGCAATAATCTTTCAGAATTTCATCTTTTCCTTTGGATTTTGTCCCAATAGGGACTGAAAAAAAACAAAATTTTAAAAAAGCCCTATGTGGTATATTTTGACTGAAAATGACAATGGATCATCAGTGGATATGTTTCAGACCATACGCGCATATGGACCGTACACGTACGGTCCGGTCCATATGCGTATACTTGTATGGTCGAACCATACGCGTATGGTCCGACCATATGCGTATACTCATACGGTCCAGTTCGAGCCAGACAATTTCGGTATGATGACCAGACCGTATGGATATCTCAGGAAATTTCTTTAATACGTAAACCTGTAAGTGAAATCCGTAGTCTACTACAGTCTAAAAGTATTACGAAAACGGGGTAGGGGGTGAGTACATTTCTAATGGGAAAAAATGATATGATAATGCAATCATGACGTGTCCCGGTTTAATTTGAGCATTCCTGGATTTCGAATTAATACGTCCGAGCAGCAAAGTGGTACTAGATCGCAAGAACTTTTTATTCACTGCTTCATTGTATTTTTTGCTATTTACTACAGATATTGTGAATTTAATTTGAAGAGACATAATCAATGTCAAGACATAATTTTATTTTTGGGGGAACGGTTTATGTAAGTATTTGTTTGAAGGTACACGTCATTACTTGTCATAGCCGCCACGAACTATTGACAATTTGCCAAGGCGAACTTCTTTCAGATTACATACTGTCGAAATCTGTAATTTTTTCCATGTTTAAAAAATGTGTATACTCTCTGCTTTCTCATTTATTATTAACTGATTCATTTCATCCGAAAATGAATTGAATTTGTCTTCCTAGGACACTTTTACAAGCTTAAAATTGAACAATGCATTAACTTAAGAAGTAGAGGCTCTCAAGAGCCTGTAGCTCACCTGGTCAAAAGCTATCAATGATAAAATGTCTCAATTCTAGTGTGATAATAAACCTAGATGTAATATGGCCCACTGTGTCAGAGGAGAAGATCTTTGAATGTGTTTTCCCATAGAGTCATATGTTAAACTAGGTTCCCAGCTGGCAGCCATCTTGGATCTGATGGGGACTTGCCAGACACATTTTTTCAAAGGGATTCAACTAAGGACAGTTGTGACCGAGTATGGCCAAGTAGTCTCAGAGAAGAAGATCTTTGAATGTGTTTTCCCATAGGGTCAAATGTTGAACTATGTTGTGTGCTGGCGGCCATCTTGGATCTGATGGGAACTTGCCAGACACATTTTTCAAAGGGGACCAATTAAGGACAGCTGTAACAAAGTACGGTTCCAATTGGCTAAGCAGTCTCAGAAGAAGAAGATTTTTGAATATGTTTTCCCTTATGATCCAATGTTAATTTAAGTTCCCCGCTAGCGGCCATCTTGGATCTGATGGGAATTTGCCAGACACATTTTTCAAAGGGGACCAATTAAGGACAGTTTTGACCAAGTACGGTTCCAATTGGCCAAGTAGTCTCAATGGAGAAGATCTTTGAATGTGTTTTCCCTTAGAACCAATGAGAAACTAAGTTCCCCGCTGGCAGCCATCTTAGATCTGATGGGAACTATCCAGACACATTTTTCAAAGGGGACGAACTAAGGACAGTTGTGACAAAGTATGGTTCCAATTGGCAAAGTAGTCTCAGAAGAGAAGATCTTTGAATTCGTTTTCCCATAGGATCCAATGACGATGTTAAACTAAGTTCCCCACCGGCGGCCATCTTGGACGAGGTCCACAACTTCCATCATGAAGATAAAATATAGTCCTTGACATACTTATCATTTTTGTTTTAAATCGTAACCTCTATCTCAAATCTTTATTGAAATTAGGGATGTCAACGAGTACTCGAGTACTCGAGTATCGCTCGGACGTTCCGAGTATCGATTAGCAAAATCGGTACTCGAGTACTCGGTATTCTATTTTGATAGTCTGGGATAAACGTATTTTATCTCTTCTGAAACCGAATAACTTGGATTAGTACGTAAAAATCATGCGATTTTAGATTTTAACCGTTAAAATTCTTAAATGCCACCATCGCAATATGCCATTTGGTAATATTTCCAACATGTGTCTGATGAAAAAAGTTAAATGTACACTTTTGCGGGACTCTTAGTTACAAAATAGAGAAATAGAAATTTCAACAAAAACTTTTTTTTCTAAGTCCCGTCATGTAGAGTCAGGAGTCTTGTGTTTCATATGTAAGTAACTTGACGAATACTTTTTTTCCCCAATTAACGTATTGATCTGTGTTGATTGTTAGCAATTTAAATTAAAGCCGTTAATTAGATACTGATTGCATTGTTGTTAATCATGAACAAAAGTTAAATGAGACAAAATCAAATGTCTATTGTATAAAAAAAATGATTACGGGGTATTTTTCTTCATACAATGCAATCACAGTCGCTTGAATTTTAGATACAAAACTAACAAATAAGGGTAAAATTGCGCTAGAACATAGTAAACTATTTCTGTAGGACATGCATATTGCGATGTCATAGGAGTTCAAGAGCTATTGTGCCCTATTTTTGGCTATTTTTTACCTAAAATTTAGGCAACTGTGATGCAATTATTGATGCATAATCTCAAAGGATGATCATACAACTTATTTTCGAGCGAGTACTCGAGTACTCGCTCGGAAAAACTTTCGAGTACTCGAGTATTAAATTTTGTCCGAGTTGACATCCCTAATTGAAATACAAGGCAAAATGTATAAAGTTACAAAAAATGACCAATAAAGGACAATAACTCCTCTATACATATTCAGGTTTTCTTCGAACTTTCTAGGTGGGTAGTTCCTGATATGCTGAACATTTTTGCAATTTAAAGTTTACCTTTATCTGTTATAGTTTTAAGTTAGAAAATAAAAAATATCAAAATTTTGAAAATTTCGCGGAAAAAGGACAATAACTATAAGATGGGTTTCGGATTTTCTTCAAAATTGCAGGGCAGTTAGATCTTGCAATGCTGATCACTTTTACCAGCTGTCAGATTTTTTATATTTGTAATTGTTTTTGATTTATTTGCCATAAACAGAAAATTACCCTTATGTGCTATTTCTAGTAACGACAGCCATGTTGTTTGGTCCTCGGACTTATCGATCATAATTTTTAATCTACATACCCTGGTAATTATTCAGGCTAAATTTGATTAAATTTGGTTCAGCGCTTTCAGAGGAGAAGATTTCTGAAAAAGTTAACGATGGACGGACGGACCCTTTGTGTCAAGTGAGCTAAAAACAGTTCAACATGAAACAAAGTCACATATATAACATAAATGAATGGTACTTACATCACCGATTTTATTTAATTAGCTAATATATAGGATTTACATGATGTTACCCCGTACGCGTACGATTGTATATGTAATTTGAAAAAAAATACGTGTACGGTCTAGACACCGCACGCGTACGATCCAAATACGCGTATGGTCCGGAACAGATACACAATTAATTTAAAAACTTTGTTATTGCGTATAGTGAGATATTCAAGTTTGTAAATTTCCCATAAGTCCTAAACAGAAACATCTTACGACATTTTATCATGAAACCACATTTCTAGATAATCTGAATGGCAACAGCAATAATTCAGAATAGACGCACTTTATGTTAACAGGAATAATTTGGAATAAATGCATTGAAAAAATAACGTGATTACATTTCTTGGAAGTCCCATAGACATGTAATTGTCTTTGATTTTCTTACATTTAACTATGAATTTTTATATAAATTGTTACTTTTTGGTAACGTGAGCAGTGCTGGATGGCCATCCTTTCTTATGACGTCGTTGCTAGTTTTTGTTGAGCCCAATAAAGGTAATTTTAAACAATAAAGGTCTTTCTGTATAAGTATAGAAGTATTTTATTCTTATAGGGATTATGATTAATTAAGGCTTCATGGCTTGTCTTGTGTTCCTTTAACTCCATAAAAAATCCGTCTTACATGATCATAACAAATTCCTTAATGGATATCAATCCCTTGTGGGAAAGATTTGGTCCGTACTCTGATTCAAGATTCTTTTCTACTTGATACTGGGTTGATCATTTCTTTTAATTCTTTACGACCTTTCGATAGCAATTGCTGTTGAATTGCAACTGAACACTACCGCCATTAAAGGAGATGTATGGTGCACCAAAAACCGGTTTAACATATCATTTCATTTGAAATGCCAATACCAAGTCATGACCATTAAACCGGTTAATGGATACCCAAACCCCCCCCCCTTTAGCTGTCCCGTTTCCCCATAATGTAATAAACCCAATACAGGTAGACTACTAACTGCATGACCACAATCTTGAAAGGAAAGAAAAAAACAATACGTAATTTTGAAAGATGGGTCAAGGTGTGCTTGCCGCTAGCTCAAGGAGCCTAGTCTGCTGGTAGAACACTGTCGCACTACGGGAAAAAAATTAAACTTAAAACTTCCCGAAGGGTTTGGTCAAGAATCATCATAAAATTCAGTAGACATCGGCAGTATCAGTGAGAGGCCAGTTTGTGTGCAAAATTTCCAGGTCATTAGGTCTCAACGCTAATTTAATGGATGCAAGCAGAGTATCTCGTCAATATCCCCTATTACGTAAATAATGTAAGTTACGACCCAGCTTTTCAGGATCTTTAATCAGTTTTTGGCATTTTTTAACAACATTTCCGTAAAAACGAGGATTAAAAATGCCCTTAGTAATAAGCTCTTTACGGATAACGCCTTATTTAGATATCAAATGTTCATATCTATTATAAAACTTCTTAAATGTATTAAACAACTTATGAAATCTGTAACCCTTTTGGTAAAGTTTGGCTGTGATCGTCAAGAGTAGAACAAACTCGTGCAAATCGTACAAATTGAGAAATATATACCCCGTAGGATGGAGCTAGAGGGATGTCGCCGTCAAGAAAACGGAAATTGGTAATAGTGAAATCAAAATCATTCCGTTTATCACATATTTAATTTTTTATTTTACCGGAGTCAATAATGATAGTTAGATCCAGAAAAGTGTAGTATTAGGAATCATTATGAGCATTATTTAATTTTAGTTGTTGTGTATAATTAATAGAAAAAAGAAGGGAAACGGGGAATGTGTCAAAGAGACAACGACCCAAAGGGGAGTAATAACAACTCAAAGCTACCATAAGATCTTCAATGAACGGTGAGAAAACCCCACACCCAACGGCAGGTCGGAGTCGGCCCCTGAACAAAGCAATCAAGTCCAGCGAAATAAACATCATCCTAGACTCCTGTAGACATTAAGTAAACTAACTAGAAAAAGGACAAGACACACAAAGGTTTAATAAATTCCTGACTTAGGACAGGCGCAAACCTGCTGCGGCGGGATTAAACTAGTTTTATTGGACCCAAACCTTCCCCCTACAGCCAATGAATCAAAAAACAATCCTTACAACAGTAAAATTCAGTTGGCAACAGGACTGGGTCAATTGTGAAAAATGAAACTGAAAGAACTAGATATACGGACAAAAACATGAAATCACAAGAGACTACTAACAGTTAACTGACATACCAGCTCCAGACCCATCACCAACTGACAAAGTTAGTTATGTACCCTCAGTATACAGCTTCCACCAAGATCCCTTCCTGTGAGGAGTTTAGCATAATGATTTCATGTATATACCGGAATACATAACCCGTGTCCATGCAATACAGATTTTAGAAATTTAGAATGTGTTAAGTTAAAGTGCAAAGACCCTATCGAAAAATCAATGTTAATACCAAAGAAGGCCATACGTAATGACTTGACGACAATACCGTAATTATGAATTAGACGATTTAAGTGTTTTATAAGTTTGTTAGGCGAGTTTAAGTATTTTTTACTCTTATGTAATACATTACCGTAAAATAAGGGATGTGAAATACCAGCCTTGATTAGATGTTTACAGATTGCATTGTATTTATGAACTAAGCCTTTATATCGATGATAAAATTTAGTAAAGGTTTTAACTAGTTGTGGTAACGAAAACCCTCATGTAAAAGTTTTTCAGTTATGAAAAGATTCCGTTCATTAAAATCGCAAACGTTATTATATATGATATTTTTATGTATAATGTATCAAAATGGTGAATAAAGAGAAGTTGTCGCCCGGACACACACTCCATCAACTGTATATTAAAAGATGTCTACATAATCTAAAAACTGGGGATTATCAATAGTAAGGATATCGTTAATATACCTGCTGTTACTATTGAAAATAGAAATAAGTTTATCACTGTTTGGTATGGTTCCGTTTTGAAGTTTTGTCATGAAGTCTCGTTCGTAACAGAAAAGAATTAGAGGTCCAAATTTGTACTCATGGGAATACCAATGACTTGTTGATAAACAGTGTTCCAAAACGAACAGAAATATTGTCCAACAAAACATTGAATGCATTAATCATATCATCACATGTCCAGGATCAATGATTATTGTAGGTAATATTACAGAAGAATTCTTGCTTTCTGAACTGCAGACCAGCATATTTAAAAAACCATTCAATAAGTTGTCCCATCTTGGATTTAATCAAATCATGTGGAAGGGTAGTATAAAATGTAGAAAAAAAATCATAACTGTCGATGGATGAGACTGGTCTGTGAATTGATTGTAGTTTATCTAAAACTTCAATAGAATTTTTTACATTCCAAAAGTAATTTACGCCAGAGTTATGATAAGTTTTTTGCACAGTAGTACATGTATTTCTTTCGGACAATAGCAACGTTGTTAGAAGCCTTGTCAACAGGTACAAACACCGTTATATGTATTTTTTTACTCGAAAATGTTTTCAGTATGAAAATTGATGCTGGTAGATTGAGATTTGAGATTGCATGCTTACGACTCCTGATGACAATTGATTTTGTTTTATACCGTAGGAAAAATTAATAAACAGTATCAGTAACCTTTCAGGTTTATGGTAATTCTACAACAATACCCTTTCGAAGATATTTTTAATTCAATCTTTCGAGTATAGTTACCGACTTCTTTTTCAGCACAAGTGCATGCTTTGTTTTGATATTCTCCTATGATGTGGCAGCAATATCTATTTCTTACACGATTAGATAATTCTCGCATCTAAAATCATCACTCATTGATAACTTTCATGCTGTCATTTCATTTGGCTTTCATATGATTAAATAATATTTAAAACTGTTATACCAATTTAACTTACCCTTCTAAGAAGATACCTTGGTTTGTTTTACCTTGCATATTATAGATATTAACTGTTTTTATCAAAATTCTAACCACTTTAAAATACTGAGGCTTCATTCCGTGTATTGCACTCGGTAGATGTTCTTGGTCCTGAATTTGGTTTCCTATTTCGGTGTTTTTGGAAAAAGGTACTTCTTTTTGGACTAATTTTGGATTATGGCTTTCCTTTTTTTACTTTTATGCTGATGATGAGAGTTTACTCCTTGAAACACAAATTTACTGTTTTATGCAACTTCGGTATTTTTTGTATTTTGTTACCATATTCTTGGCATTATATCTGCTTAAAATCTGACGAAACTCGCCGTAACCAGACGAAAGGAAACTTTCACAACATAACCTTATGGATACGAAGGAAACCCTTAGGTGTAAATAAATTATTTCCAATATTATTTATGGATCATTTCTAACACAATGATTAAATACATATGTTTATTAAGCTAATCAAATCACCTTCCCCGCCTATCACATGACTTTAACATTACTAGTATTAACAAAAATCAATTTTGTAGGGTCTGGTACCGGTCGAGTCCAACCTTGTTAAATAGGTTGCCAAGTCCGCGAAATCACCAAACATTGTCAGTTAATAGATATTTTGAATATAAGGGTGCAAAATAAGGTCAACATAACGGAATCCTTTAAACTCAGTATTAAGAAACGAAGATGGTAAAGATAAATCGTTAACATAGATACCCAAACATTTTACATTAAACCTCGACTTAACGTCTGCGTTCAATCACGGACTATATGAAACTTCCAAAGCGCAAAGTACAGTAGTACCTTTATAACGGCATGGCTACTCTATATTAAGATTTTATATGCAAGTACATATAAAGTACAATCAACAAATGCTTATCTACACAATACTAATACAGACTAGTTCGTTATTCACTAAAATCTAACTTTGCGGTCTATAACGAGTGATTCTGTGCAAGGGGAAAAGGAGGTAGGTATTAAACAAAATAAATATATAATTTATTCTAGAATCTAATATCGTCTTTGAACTAAACAATCGATAAAAACAGAAAATAATAATATTAATAATAAAACAAAAAAGATAAAAACACATACACAATATAAAACCGGCTAAGTGAGGTAACAAGTACACAGAAATTTAAGAAGCCCCCAAGCGACGATAAGCATATGAGCAAAGATCATAGCGTGGATTTCTGATTGCGGGTATTTTTTTAGGTTAATTTTTGCATTTGTTTTGTTTTTTTTCTAACGTGAATGTTATTGTTTTACAAATTGGATTTATCAATTTATTTTATCTTATGTAAGAAATCTGCACTCTGGTTGCTTATTAGCCGTGATATTTTTCAGTATTTATCAGTATACCACTCCTACAAGTTTACTCCATTGTTTGCACAGTCACGTGTATTTAAAAAAAATAATGATACTGAGTACGAGAATGGAGGATGAAACAGCCTGTTCGCCATTCAAGATAGAAATATGTTTCGGACTTTTGAACGAGTAACCTATATGTCATGATTTA
This sequence comes from Modiolus philippinarum, assembly GCA_002080025.1. NCBI lineage: Eukaryota > Metazoa > Mollusca > Bivalvia > Mytilida > Modiolidae > Modiolus > Modiolus philippinarum. The sequence goes on along the minus strand of MJUU01069948.1, from coordinate 378,116 downwards.
TCGCAGAGGACCCCCCTTTCTGCATTTAAAAGAGACATATGAATGATAAGCGAGCAGTCTCAACCATACAATAGCATGCGATAAGATCCATGTAACATATATTTCCTTTCAGACGACATCATACCGATTAATTTGATAAAGCAAATATCGAGAAATCTAGAAAAAAATATGCATTTACTAAAGTATCAATTGTCCTTAGTTGATATATGGATTTAGAACAAAGTGGTTATTTGTTCTCTTTCAGTAAGGTTCAATATGGAGTTTCAACATGAACTGTATTTGTTCATCAAACTGACAAAATTTGATTTGTTAGACATATAATTAAAATATTTTATAAATCTGATACAAATAAATTAGAAAATTCTCGATCAAAGGAAGAGACCCCCGTGTATAATGCACTTAGCATATCTTATGGATATGATTAATGTTTACTAGTTTAAAGGTTGGTGTACTGCATGTGGCATCGCAAGTTAAATTTTGTTTCTTTAACTTGTTCCGTTGCTTCGGATTGTTACCTTTTCACCAGAGATGGGGTAATTGTAATTGTAATCATTAATCAGCTGTAATTGATTACATTTTTAAAAGTAATCAGTGTAATCATTAATCAGCCAACAATCTGATTACATGTAATTTAATTTAATCAATTACTTTCAAAAATAGCCTGTAATCATGATTACTTTATGATAACATTCTGATTAGAATCGAAATATTAAAATCTCAAATCATGGCTTATTTCATACCAAATATCTCAGAAAATTTTGTATAATTAAGTGGTATATAATAAAAACTTGAGAAAATAGAACTATTTCCTATTTATTTACATCAAAAACGTTATTCTTAAAGGTAAAATGTTTCTTAGATCAGCCCATGGTACTTGTTATGTTTTCACAATTTTGATCATTAAATACACATCAGAAAAGTCAAAGGCATTTTAATTTTGTGACAGATTATATCATGCATGTAGAAACACAGGAAAACTCTTATTTTTTTAAGTGTCTTCTGCTTGAGGTCAGCATAAAACTTTATTTTTGATTTTTTTTTTTGCAAATTTTGCACAGATGGCCAATTCATGCCCTTTTCTGAATTGTTTTTGCCACTTTATAATTGGAACCACCACTAGAACATCAAATTTACAATTTTATTACATTGAAATATGAAGTTCAGATAAAGTTTTGAAAATCTTAGTCCTGATTAGATTTTTAATTATGGTCATAATTAATTGTTGTTTATTTTGGAATCAAAATTTCAATCCTTTGTTTAATCAGTGTTAATGTCATATTTGAGGTGACAGGTAGAAAATAATTCAGGTTTGTTTTGCCCCTAAGGGCATTATTATACATGTACATGTATAACAATTTGATTTTCTAAAATTGAATATATTAAAAATAATCCAATATACATGAACAGAAACCATACCAAAAATTGAAAATAAAGGGGTATGAAGTGATTGTGCATATTACAAACTCGTATCAAACACACTGAGAAAAATACTATATCAAGAACTAGACTTAGGGCCATTCAAATAAATTGTTTGTTTCTGAAGCCTTTTATTTTTTGAATTTTGAATGGGCGGGCATTTTTTTTTTTATTTCTTGAATATCAGAGCTTGAGAAACCAACATTTCTTTGGAATGGCCTAACAATGCATATTTTTTTAATAAGAAAAGAACAAATAACATTATTACATATTGCAATTTCTTTTCCACATTTAAAAATTAAATGTAATCAGATGTAATCATGATTATATGTATTCATTAATTTAATTTAATCAGGCTAAAAATGCTGTAATCATTAATTTAATTTAATCGTGCATTTGGAAATGTAATTGTTATTTAATGTAATTTGATGAAAATAATCGGACCCATCTCTGCTTTTCACATTGATTGTAGAAATGACATATCGAGAAATGCATAACATATCGATTTTTAAATTTAAGGTCAACTTGAATGCTCTTTCGTTTGTCTGTTTCGTATGTCATACGTACAAACGAAAACGACGAAACGAGACAAAAGTGATATATGGCTCAGAATGAATCTCCTAAATGCTTGGTCTATATTTTAGTTAAACAACCTCAACATTTTAATCGAAAGTCCTTAAACTGTTAAATTCACTTTCACTTTTTAAATTTTCTGTGCAGTAACTAGTCCCCATTAGTTACCGTCTTCTTTCGTCAAAATGTGAAACATCTCTCATATGCAACATAGTTCCTACAGCTACAACACTTATCGTTGCTTATGGTTTCTACTTTATATATGATTGCATTGATTGTTAAACTCGTAACGGGATATCTGTTTCCCAGATGACAACAGATCTTTCCCTCTATAACTTAAGTTTATTTTTAGCCGAGCTGCAACGAAGTTGAACTCGGCTATTGGTTTGGTGTTGCGGGCGGGTGTGCGAGCGTGCGTGCGTGCGGGCGGGCGTCAAACATTGGTTTCCGGATGATAACTAGAAAAGTTTCCATCCAATTGAAATGAAACTTGGATATATTGTTGGGTACCAGGAGGGCAGGAACCCTATTGATTTTGGAGAAAGTAGGTCAAAGGTCATGGTCACACTGACCGAAAATAGACTGAAAATTTGAGAAAAATTTAGTTTCCGTATGATAACTCAAAAAAGTTTACATCCTATTGAGATTAAACTTGGATATATTGTTTGGTACCGGGAAGGAAGGAACCCTATTGATTTTGGAGGAAGTAGGTCAAAGGTCAAGGTCACGGTGACCGAAAATAGACTGAAAATTTGTTTTAATAACTTGGTTTCCGGATGATAACTCAAAAAGTTTACATCCAATTGAAATGAAACTTGGATATGTTATTGGATACTAGGAGGGGAGGAACTTTGGAGAAAGTAGGTCAAAGGTCAAGGTCACACTGACAAAAAATATACTGAAAATTTCAGAAAAATTTGGTTTCCAGATGATAACTCAAATAGTTTACATCCTATTGAAATGAAACTTGGATAAGTTGTTGGATACCAGAAGGGGAGGAGCCCTTTTGATTTTTGAGAAAGTAGGTCAAAGGTTAAGGTCACAGTGACTGAAAATAGACTAAAATTTTTGGAAAATTTGGTTTCCAGATGATAACTTAAAAAGTTTACATCTAATTGAAAAGAAGCATAGATATATTGTTGGGTACCAGAAAGGGAGAAACCTAATGATTTTGGAGAAAGTAGGTCAAAGGTCAAGGCCACAGTTACCAAAAATAAACTGAAAATTTCAGAATAATTTGGTTTATTGATGATAACTCAAAAAGTCTACATCCAATTGAAATGAAACTTGGATATATTGTTGGATACCAGGAGGGGAGGAACCCTATTCATTTTGGAGAAAGTAGGTGAAAGGTCAAGGTTAGTGAAGGTCACAGTGACTGAAAACAGATTTATATATGGAAATGTCAAGACATGAAACTAGAAAATAAACCTTCTTGAATTCTTAAAATTTTGGATATTAGGTGGGAAAGAAATATAGATAGACAATTTTAGAAATATTTGGGTCTTCACATTAACTTGGTCACATAATATTTGAGGTTGCAACTCAGCTTGTGAACCCTGGTGCCATTAGATTTTTTTCTATTGGATTTGACTTTACTACCGGGATTGACATGTTCAACACGGTGGGTGACTTATAAGAAGCAGGAGATGCTTACTCTACCGTTCACCTGATCTCACCCATGGTTTTTATTTGGTCCGTGTTGTTCATCTGTATGTGTGTCTTCATTTTTCTTTTTTGTCCCGTACTCAAGTGGTGTCCTCATTTCTTAATGTTTCCGATGTTGCTTTTGTCCATGGATTTTTAATTCTTTTGACTGACGGTTCGGTTCTCACTTACTCTATATGGTTTATAGCGATACACGATTGAAAAAGCCTCGAGGTTTATCTGCAAATGCACGAAAAGTTTCTGTAATTAGCAGCTGCATAGTACAAAGAAAAATATCCTTACCTTAGCAGTTATCTTCTCGGCTGTATTAGTTCAATCAATTAAAAGTATCTAGTGAATTTAAAGTAACTGGAATGATTCATGAGAAATGTATATTTCATAGTTTAATATTGCATGCATTTGATGAAATAAAACAAAACATTACAAAATATTTCATCTGGTACATTTTTTTATATACTATGACACAATTAAGTGAAGATTATTCACCGATTTTGATAGTTGATGGGGGTAATAACAAAATTATCGAACGGAGTGTCCATGAGCGGAGGTCCATGAGACAAAAGAAAAATCATTTGGTAACCATTAGAAATCATTGTCGACCGTAATGGTCTTGACTTGGTACAAGCTTTTCAAAAGAAATGATGGGTTAAACCGGTTTTATGACAGGCCAAACCTCCTTCCAGTTCAGTAGTGTCCGTTAGCAACTCAACAGCAATTCCTTTTGAAAGGTAGAAGTCCGTTGAAAGAAATGACCATCCCGGTACTAAGTAAAAGAAAATAAAAACACAGTATTTGGAAAAGCAGCCTATTCATATTGCAATATGTTCTGCTTTGTAATCTCCCTTCTAAAAAGTGTGACTTTTATTTTTTTTCTAAAAAAAATGTTATCGTCTTTAAAAAGTGTTGATTTGAATAGAATAGTTATCGAAAAATCAAATCAGATATTTTTGTAATATTAATTTTATTCTATATTAATTTTATTCTATATTAATTTTTGTAAAAGTTATGGATTAACTTTACTTTTCTTTTTCAATAATTCCAGTTTGTATAAATACAGCAAAACTATTATTTACGTACTCTGTTTTTTAGAGTTCACACTGTTAGTGCTTTAGTTTTTTGTGTTGTATATGTAATGTTCGTGTGTTTTGTGGGCATGTGGTGTCTTTGGTCTTGCGTCTTCTGGTGTTCTTGCTTTTGCCTTGTCTCTGGACTTTGATTTGTGTTTAATCTTGTGCTTTGTTCCTGCGGTATTCTACTGCCGTTGTTACGTACCTCTCACCTTAAGTAACACATATCCATTAAGAAACAGTTTTATATTTTTTTAAAGTTTGAATTTAGCCAATCTTGCTCAACGGATGGGATCTTGGTGGAAGCTTTATACTGAGGGTACATAACTTTATTTGTCAGTTGGTAATGGGTCTTTAGCTGGCATGTCAGTGAACTGCTAGTAGTCTTTTATGATTTCATGTTTATGTCCGTATATTTAGTTCTTTCAGTTTCGTTTTTCACAATTGACTCAGTCCTGTTGCTAACTGAATTTTACTGTTGTTACGGTTGTTTTTTTATTTATCACATTGGCTATAGGGTGAAGGTTTGGGCCTAATAACCTTTCATCAACTTAAAACCGAAGAATTAGATATATATAATGCAATGAAACAATGTGTTTTTTTTTTCTTATTTTTAATAGGAGCAATCCCTAACGAGCCTAAGGGGACATTAATCCGTATACCTCTCGACCTTAAAGATGACGGTAAAGTACTTTATGATTTGGTTGGAGGTACATGGAAAGCAGAAACCAGATTCTACAGTCAATCAAATGTAGTTGCAGTTGTAACATCACCACCAGATGCCATCATTGGAGAATACAGAGTGTTTGTTGAAACCAAACAGAAGGACGACAAGGAATTTACTAGAAAGGAAGCTGAAAAAAACATAATCATGTTATTTAATCCATGGTGTGAAGGTATGACGAATACTGTATTACAGATTCCTGGAGTTACTTTTACTAGTAATACGAGTTATCGAGAAGACATGTTATGAACATTTTGTCATTCAAGACATTCAAATTCTTGTTAGTGTCGTGAACTTTTCTATCTCTCTTTTGTCTTTCATTTGATTCTCTCGAGTTCTAAGCAGATTTACTGATAATTTATCTCAAAATATTTATTTCTCCCGAATGATTCTCCTGCAATTAATTTCTTCTACCTGGGACTAATATGACATGGCTTGGAAACATTCGCAATTCTTACAATTTCTGTGTCGTGGCAGATTTACCTGTAAGTCGTCGAATTTTAAGCATTTCTCTGATGGAACAGGAAATTATGAGTACATGTTACAGCTACATTTTTCTACCAGTTTTCATACAAAATGCACTGGTTTATAGCAAAAAGATTGCTGCAAATAATAGTTTATTTTTGTAAAATAAATTTATTCCAAAGTACACAAATGGTGCTCTATAATTTGGATAATTTTGGCTTTTTTGAAAATATATACAGCGCAACTTTGCACTTCATGACTTTTATTTGAGTACAAATTCTATTTCCCCCAAAGTATTTAATGCTCAAAAATTTATATGAATGAAAAGATGAAACTTCAATGCAAATCATGTTGACAATTCAGTTGCAAAATACACGTTTACTTTTTGAACTCCAAAATTTAAATCTAAAAATTGCAAATTATTGTGGTCACATCAGTCAAACTTATCAGCACTGTGATACATTTACAAAAATTAACAAAATTAAAATCATGGTTTGCATCCCTTTTACGATAACAATTTGCGCATGTGCGAAGTATATGGTTAACGAGTATTTTACTGGTCGATGATTAACTATTTTTATTTTTCCGTGAACGTATTGCACAGCACTATTCTGTAAAGTAAATTTTCTAGAATTAAGAACATGATTGAAGTTGCATTTTCAAGCAAACTTTTTATCGTATGTTTTTGATTTAACTTGTTTGCTTTGTAAATACATGTAAATTGCATGACAGAAAGGTTTGAGGTTCCTTTAAGTAATGGATTAGAGTTTTTTTTCAGATATGTTGTAGGTCTTTATCCTTTTGTTCAAAAAATAAAATAAAAATGATATGTCCCCGATCATCTTTTCATGTTGTCAGGCCTTGAAAATCAGGCAAAATTCGGTATTTTTCGTCAGTATTCACAAAGAATATGTAGGGAACTGTGAGAATATGCTTATTGTTTAGCTTTCATATGAAATAAATATCACATATATTTTTTTTATGTCAGAGATAAATACTTTAGCTATATGTTGGGCTAAATAAATCAAATGTGATCTGTTTGATTAAGAGAGTTATTTCATTTTGTTAACGAAAAAGACAATATGTATGGGAAAGGGAAGCTAATTCGCGGGAAAGTGTATGCCAATCTTTCATGACGTCACAATGAAAAGACCAAAAAAGGGGATGTTTCGGCTTGAAAATCAAGTCAATTCCGCTTTGCACATGCGCAAATCGAATGCACCTTGTATAAGTGTTGATCTACCTTATAGGTAGCACGGTACAGTTTCTTTTTTCCATAGGCGACAATAGTAACATTTTCAAGATTTTCACCCATTCATAACTTTTACCCGGGATATTGTAGTATGCTCGCTTGTAGATTTAAAAAATACCAGTGAAATATAGTCTAATCAAAGTACGCACTGCCCGTCAGTTTACTTGCAGTCTAAGTTGTGTTGAAGGGCATATTGCCAATAATTCTAAAAAAAAATTAATCTCCATTAATGAAGGGCACATGAAAATTTCTTATATATTTTCTTATTCATAGATAATTTGTCTATTTGAAAAAAAAATACAAAATGAATATATACTTAATAACCAATCAGAAGTCAGCTTTCAGTATTCACTCCTTTATAGAATCTTGGTTACACAAAAGGGAAAAATCAGTTCTATGTTTAGAAACTGTACCGTGCTACCTTTAGGCGGACGCATTGAACAAGCATCCAGTGTTACTGCCTCCTGGTGCAAGATTACTTATTTCTGAACTTAATTCAATAAAGAACATTTGCATATACCTTTTGACCTTGACCTCACAGTGCAATTCAAATGCCTACCCTATGGTACAAATTTGACTTGTTGTCAACACCAATTTCAAACATACTCTAAAATGCATGGTAGCAACTTTCTTGGTATTATGACTGTATTTAAGCACAACATGAGTAACAGAGATTCAGAGAAATACAGCTCAAACTATCTATGGTACATTAAATCCTTGACTTCTGTCTGCAATATCATGTTTACATTGAAATTCAATGTTTCAAAACAAATGACCACTCCAGATTTTACACAATGCCTAAAATTGGCCAGGAATCCCAAATGGCCAGGAGTCAGTTTTGAATGATGTAATAAAGCATTTAATTGGATGGATATCTGATTTACTTACAGTTATCCTCTTGTAAATGTACTAGGAGTGCAAATTTGGTACTATGTCAGCAGTGCGACAAAACTGACCCCTATGGACTGATAAATACTCATCTAGAGAGTCTTAAAACTTATGAAATGAACTCTTCACCATATCAAAATGACGAATAAGTCTTTTCTTTATTTAAACCTGGCACCAACTTATATTTTCACTGAATATATTTAGAAATAATTGCATTTTCATTTGCAGGGGGCCACAATTTATGACCATATTTTGCCAAGTTTGGGCTTCAGATTTCAAAATTTAAAATTGAATTTGGTAATTAAATTTATTTTGCTTATTAAAATTTGAAAAAGTGGTTTGTAATCAACATTTTAAGCCTAAATATGCCAACTCTTGTCAACCTGAAGGAAAAATTTTGATAAAAATTGAATTTCTGTCATTTGTCCCATTTGCGAATAAAGTTGACCCATCCCAGACTTGTCGCCACAAACATTTTAGCACATATACTGTAACGAATCATTGCGAAAAGTAAAACCAAATATTTATTGTCAAATTTCAACCAGTATAATGCTCATTGACTGATTCTGCTATACCAAGCAGCAAAAACTATACTACCATATCCAAAAAAAGTCAAAATTTGCCGAGTCAGCATTTTTTTCTTATTTTGAGCTCTCAATTGATGTTTTGATTCATATTATTCAATAAATCAGTTAAATCTATTAAACTGAGCATAAAAAAGTAGGATTGAGTGATACCAATTTTAAATATGACATTCTTGCATTTTTACCTATATGTAGCACGGTGCAGTTTCTTTTTCCATGGCGAGTAACATTTTCAAGGTTTTCACCCATTCATAACTTTCATCCGGGATATTGTAGTATGCTCGCTTGTAGAGCATCCATTTAACTTTTAAAAAATACCAGTGAAATATAGTCATGACCAATTCCCTAAAGAGCCTCTAATCAAAGTACGCACTGCCCGTCAGTTTACTTGCAGTCTAAGTTGCGTTGAAGGGCATATTGCCAATAATTTAAAAAAAATAATCTCCATTAATAAAGGGCACATGAAAATTTCTTATATACTTTCTTAATCATAGATAATTTGTCTATATGAAAAAAAACACAACATGAATATATACTTAATAACCAATCAGAACTCAGCTTTCAGTATTCACACGTCTATAGAATCTCGGGTACACAAAAGGGAAAAAACAGTTCTATGTTTAGAAACTGTACCGTGATACCTAAATGAAACTAGTTCAACACTAACACATCTTTGCGTGTCTGTCCGAAGTCGGCATCTGAATCATTGATTGTATATGTTTTATGTTTATTTAAGGTAGCTATTTTTTCACTCTTGTTTTTAAGAGCTCATCCTGTTGTGAACGTCACGCTAGTTTTTGAATGCAATCAACAATTTTTTGGTCGACAAATTCCCTATTCCGTTATTTTGACTTTCATAAGACTGGTTCATTTTGGTTATACATTTTATATGAATTTTAAAAGGACTTCGAGTTTAAGTCAGGATAATAATTGTGATGTCATTTTACATATTCTGTATAATAGAATTTATTTATTTCAACAAAAAATTTGTACATTGTATGTAATATTTCTAGAGGACGTTGTTTACATGGAAAAGGAGGAAGAAAGGGAAGAATATGTAATGAATGAAGACGGATTAATATGGATTGGATCCAAGCACTTGAACTATCCTATACCATGGGACTATGATCAGGTACATTCTGATACAACAAAAGCAATAAATTGTTTTCTAAGATAATGGATAACTAATTTTGAGATGTTTATCTTTGTGTTAACGCTGCCGAACCCTTCGAATACTGATCAAGAATGAATGATTTTATAATTTAGTTTGTGAGCGAAAAAAAATCTACTATTTTTTAAAATTCTTATTATTTACTTTTAAAACAATGTTGTCAATTATTTTTTTCATATTACAAATGTAATCAATTAAACAAATACATGTATTTAATTAAAAAGTGGTCTGTATGGTGAAATTAAGACCGCCCACGGGAGAGTGGTATTGACTAAGATGATGATAATGAAAAAGCCGAAGGCGAGGTTATTTTTTACATCGAAGTCAATACCATTGCCCCAATAATATTTACTTCTTAATTTGATCTTATCAGAGTTGAGTAGCTTATTTTGTTCAATTTATCAAAGTAATAGTAATTTGTCTATCGCACCGTATTAGATTGACAGACATTGACGATCTTGATAGAACCTGTTTCATTTTAGAGCCTTTGCATTCATCTTTTCTTGGAGCAAGTTAAACATACATAGTCCGTCTTTAGGTCATTATGTAGTCTACATATCATGAAAGAACCCTCCAAAAAGTTAATCGTAATGTTAATCTGTAATGTAAATCCATTTGTGCTATCTGTTGCATTTAAAATCTGAGAATTGAATTTGATTTTTGCCAACCTTATCTTTTAACGGCGCTAAGATATGTATTTCACGTAATTTTTTTTATTATAACGGTTTCGAAATGTATCTTTTAGAAAAAAATCTATAAGTTGGGCTGACACTTTAAACAATTAGTTTACCTCTTATCCCATGAATGGAAGTACATTTATTCACCAAAATGGCAGTTTAACTTATACAAGGGGCAAACTACAATGAAAACGGCATCGAATTCTTTGCAAGGTAGTTGATATAATGAAAAGTTACATGTAGGACATAGCAAAATGTAATTTTAATGTAATGCGAAATGAATGAAAAGTCAAAAGACTAAGATTTCTCGCCAAAATTTCAGACAAATATATCTCAAAAACAGTGCCCATGTTGCAATATTTTATAATGCTTAGTTTTCGTACAATCAACCGTTTAATCTTTGCCCTGTGTTTGTCTATATGTTGTAATCGTCCACTAGCTTTGGATCCTGGCGCTTTTATCGGGCGACGGATGACAGTGATACCATGAAGACTTTAATTGCTAGTTTACTTTATTTTTGTTAACGAATAGGGCTATCTTTAACTTTAGGAATGTATGATACTAGGCAAATCCTTCCTGTATTTACAGCTTGTTTTGGGTTCAAATGAATTTGAAAATGAAATGTTTATAAAATGAACTTGAACTCTGAAATGTAAAAGGATTCACAGCACAAAATTTTAAAGGGAGGTTTGGAAGTTCAAAGGAATCCTGGATGAATGATTTGCATTTCCGAACTGATAGTCTTCGAGCGGAATATGCCAATAATATAACATAACAACCGGACATTATTTTTCGGAGCAAACGTGATTAACGGCTTCTCCGAGGAAACCTTACTGTAAATACCTACCATTTTATATAGAGGGTGGGGCACGCATGGTCACAGATTTCCTCCAAACTTTGTACGTCAATGCAAGTCTATGACTTAAGAACAAAAGGGACCTCAAAAATTGTCCAAGTAGTTTTGTTGCCATGGTAACGACTTTCCTTCATTTTAGGCTAAAATATAACGATTTAGAGCTGTAAAACAGCAAAATTCAAACAGATGGGGTTCATTCTTCATGCGATTTTTCACCTGGACAAAGTAAACTAAGATATTCTGCTGACATATGAATGTTAAAACAAAATTGAATATTTTATGTCTGATAGGAGTATAGGGTTGAGGCACATGGGGGTCTTTAGCAATTTTGAGGACAGCTCATTTTTGGCCGATTTTAGGAAATTATACCAGACATATGCAACAATCTTGGAAAATAAGAAGGTTACAGTTAATAAATACTACATATAGGTATGAATATTTAATTTATGGGAAAACATTTGTGGGGGTATGATTGTTAAGTATCAAAATACCGAAGTTACTGTTAATTTATTTTCTGCATATGCGCATTTCGACAACTTATGTCTCATCAGTGCAGATAAAACCAAAACCTTTGGAAGTCCATTAACCGAAACGTGTAAAATCTGATGGAGAACAAATAACCAAAAGGGTCTAAATAGAAAAGCCAAAATTTAGCTAAGGACAGAGCTATGGTGGTTTCTATGATGGCAAAAATAGGAAATTTTCACTTTTTCAAGTGCTGTTTTGACAGATTTGGCATTAATAAAATTCCTTAAATAAAGTTAAATGCTTAATTTTACTCCTTCATACAAACATGTACACACCTAATAATAAATGATATCATAAACAAATACAAACAGTTTGATTCTGGTTGCTAGGTTGGTTGCTATGGTAGCATAAAGGGTAATTTTCAAGCATTTCTGTTTCTTTTTTCGTACGTTTGCCCTTCAATATTGACTTTTAAAAAGGTTAAATTAAGAATTTGACACGGTTAATGTCATCTTGCTGATAACTCATCGCACTATTTAAAATGATACATTTAGATCGCAAGAAAAAATGGTTAAATGTATCGTTGTTCCAAATGCTTTTTTGTCAGATATAAAATTAATACAATTTCCTTAAATAGAATCAAGGTTAATTAAAAACACCATGCATAGAACAAAATATCAGTTATTTTTTTATGTTTTTGGGTGTTATAGAACTAAAGCAGTTTGTTGTTACATGCAATTTTCAAAACCCCTTTTCAGATTTTTTTTAGATAAATAGGTCAAGAGTTACCTACCCCCTTTAACTTGCAATTTTTTTTATGTCTTTTGGATCCTTGTCGGATCAAGTTTCATGGCATTAGAAGAATTGTGTCATTTAAAGATTTATTCTCTTTCATATGATATAGTATTCGGAATCACAACAAAAGTATATTTTGAAATAGCAAACCAGCCTTTTCAAAGATCTACAAGGATTAAAAGTTAACAAAGTAAGTGAGAACCGAACCCCGTCAGTCTGACAAGAACAATCCAAGGACAATGGCAACATCGGAAAAACAAAGAAACGAAGACATGACATGAGCACGACACAGAAAAGAAAATGAAGACACGCACATATACAAAAAATGAACAACACGGACCCAATAAAAACCATGGATGAGATCAGGTGCACCGGTAGAGTAAGCATCT
>MJUU01069948.1:331693-364007 GCA_002080025.1 Modiolus philippinarum | reverse complement strand
TTCATCTTTGGTTGAAATCCCAAAGGAAAGCAAAACAGATCTATGGTTCTGCAATATCTCCTCCTTAGACAGAGTAGTAGCTGTGTATGTTGGATTGCCCTGGGTATTTCCGATGCCTAGTTCTTTCTTTAAACAATCGATGTAATGATTTTTACAAATGAAAATGATGTTATTAGGGGCCTTATCTGCCGGAACAAAGACACATTTGTCATGAATGGAGGACAAGTATCTGGCAACATCGGCATTTTTGAAAATGGATGATGCTTTAGTTCTCATTGACCCTCGTAGCTGACTGATTCGTTTAAGAATCATGGACCTCACAGCCTTAACCCACTCCGAAAGAGAATCCAGGTCTTCATCTTGTTCATGTTTAATCCATTTTCTGGCATAGTCCTCTACAGCATCCATAAGTAGCTTAAAATTTTGATCCCAGTTGAAGGATCGTGGTTCACGGAATTTTGGTCCCTTTGCAAGGACTTCACGGAGAGACGGATTTTCGATGATATTCAAGTCTCCCGTCTCAACAACATTGCCCCCTTTGCCTAATAAAAATGCCGCCATCAACACAAAAACCAGATGTGATGTTTCCAGGTGTGCTTGTAGCTTGAAAACAACATCACCAGAGTAGTGTGACTCCAATTGGCCATAACTTGACTAGGACAGGACATTGTAGCTTGCACATGCCCAATCAGAAGTAGATACTGTAGCGCGTTTATCATAAATGCCCGAGAAATAAGTTGTCATTTACAAATTCTTATTTTGTGATATATTAGTATCATGGTTCAACATGTGAGCACTAATGAGAGGAAAAGGAGAGCGCATGCGGGTACAGAATTGGTTTGTATTTCTAGTTGACCGACATAAGGACCAGAAATGGATCTTGAATACGGTATATAGCCATATTTCGATCAAATTTACTATATGAAGGAGCTCAAATGCATGACTTGTGTGGATATCTCTCATGTTTTCTCTTTCCCAACTATTTCAGGTAATTTTATGAAGCGAAAGTCCCCTGCAGCTTGTTCTGTGAGTGTCTTCTAACACATCCCTGTTCATTGTTTTGAAAGGGGGAGATAGCTTTTTTATTCTTGGGTAGTTCTCTTTTCCCACATTTTAGCTCACCGAAACACATGTCTGGAGACCTGTTATCATACCCTGGCACCAGCGTCGACGTTGTCAGTAAAATCTTTAACCTTAATTCTGGAATGGAGATCTGAAAGGCTAGGGTGTTGATATTTGATATGTGGCTATGTGCTATGAAAGCTTTGTTTGGGTACCTTACTAGTAGACATTTTGACTTTGACATTGACTGAGGGCAATTTAAAAAAATAACCTTGCTTCTAGAAGCTGGTCTTTAAGTGCTAAGGTGTTTATTTTTTGTATGTGACTTTCCTTTAATCAGGGCTTTCTAGGGGTACCATATTTGTAGACAATTTAACTTGATCATACCCTGAGGGTTATTTTTTAAATACAACGAGTGCAATACACGGAATAAAGCCTCATAATTTTTAAGGGCTAAATCAAATGCAAGGTAAAATTTTCATGTCTAAAATCTGATGAAATACAAAAAAATGCCAATTTTGAAAAATTGCAGTTTTCTTCCCATTTTTACCTAGACAACGCTAAGAGCTATATGTTGACATATTGCAGAATGCATATCCCAAGATGAATCAAAAGTAAGAAACCCATCACTATCTAATGAAGAATAAAAAGAGGCAATCTGCACATTTATAATTTGGCCCCGATTGACCTGAAAACTGCATGAAAATTGGACAAGAGATAAAAGAAAATGGGATTTCCTCCTTATGGTTCCACTTTCTGGAATGTGACGTCAAATCCATTGACATACAAACTACATGCAAAATGAAAGAAATCCTGTCAGAATCTGAGAAATATCAAGTATTCTAAATGCAGGAAAATATATGAAATCACCCAATTTGCCAATATAACTTTTTTAAACGGGTGGGTGGTACCACAATACCTCAAACTAATTGAATTGAAAAACAATTATGACAGCACTATACCATCTACGACCAAATTTGTTGGGGTCGTAAAAAGAGCAAAAATGGTGTCAACTTTATGAATAAACCTACTTAAATAGATTTTTGAATTAAAATAGGTGCACTTAATGATTTCGGAAAGTTAAGAAATTTTCATGGAAATCACAAAACATAGCCATAACATAGAAGCAACCCCTGCCTGCTAAGCTCACCTCGTTTCACAGCATTGTCATATGTTAAATATGTCAGTAAACAGGAATGTACTATAATCATTCTTTTTAACAGATTCGTTCATGCGTACAATGTAGGTCAAAGACTGTCGTCCCAAAATGCATGACACATACAATGTCAGTAACCGGAATGGACTTTAACCATTCTACCTAACCAAGTCACTCGTCCGTAAAATGTAGGTCACAGACAGCATCCGAAGCATGCATTGTTGTCTTCCCAAAATGCATCATACCAATATGGTTGATGTGGGACATGTCAGCAAGCAGGAATGGATCTAAACTATTCTTCCTAACCAGACGCCTACACTAGGGGTATCATATAAGTCCCCCTCACTTCGTGGGTTGAGCTAAAAGAAATAGGCAGGGGTTCCCTTAATAATTTAGGTAATACATTTTGCTGAAACTGTAAAAAAATATTTAGCGTAGAATACTTTTTTTTTTCTGAAATTTTAGTTTTTATGCTTGGCTTCAATGGCAATTGAGAGCTCAACTATCCATTGCAACCATTGTAAGGTCAGCAAAAAATCGGGCAGAGGTTTCCCTCACAATCTAGGTAATTCATTGGACAGAGATTATAATTTAGTTCATACATATTTCTGAATCGTAAAAAAATATGCAGCAGAATACCCCTTTTTCCAAAATTTCACATTTCCTGGTTTTGTTTCTATATAAACCCAAAGCTCCACTATCCATTAGAACACATTTCAGAACCCCCCCCCCCAAAAAAAAAAAAGAAAGAAAGAATAAAAAAAGAATTGGCAGGGGTTCCCTTATATATCATGTATATTTCTAAAATCGTCAAAAATATGTCGCAAAATACTTTTTTTTCCTGAAATTTCAGTGTATAATTTTGTTTCCATGGCAACTGAAAGCTTCACTATCCATTATAACCAATTTCCAACCAACATTTCAAGAAAAAAATTGGGCAGAGGTTTGCCTTTTAATGTATGTTATTAATATTTCTGGAATAATTTGAAAGAACTGTTTTGCTGAAAGGTAATTATAGTTGCTGGGTAAAATCTCCCCAAATGATTGGTCAGGAAATTTAAAAAAAATAGGAAACATATTTTTTTTTTCATTCTTAGATTTTACTTTGACTCTATCATTATGCCAAGTTTTAATGAGAACTTTGCAAAAGACTGTTTGAAAAATATTGAATAATTCTTTGCATTAACTCTATTACCTCCCTTTTTCATATTATTTTTCACTATATCTGATTTCTTAGCTCACCTGGCAAAAGGCCATGTGAGTTTTGCCATCACTAGGCGTCCGTCGTCCGTCCGTCGTCCGTCCGTTAATTTTTATTCAAAGATCTTCTGCTCTGAAACTTCTAAGCCAATACTAACCAAACTTATCCTGAATCATTACAAGGGTATGCTCTTTCAAGTTTATGATTTTTATGTCCGCAGACTAAACAACATGGTCGCTGTTACTAAAAATAGAACATAGGGGGTAAATTGCCGTTTTTGCAAATTACTCAAAAAAACCATCACAGAAATCAAAATTCTGACAGGTGTAAAATGATCAGCATGATGAGATCTACCTGCCCTGCAATTTTGAAGAATATCCGTTTACCCGTCTTGAGGTTATTGTCCCTTTTCCGTAAAATTTTCAGTTTTTCGTTACTTTTAGTCTTATATATTGAAAATGGTAGAAGATAGAAGTGAAGTTTATATATCAAAAATTGTCAGCATAGGAAGATCTACATGTCCTGTAATTTTAAGGTTAAGGAAACCTGACAACCCACATAGGAGTTATTGCCGCTTTTTCTTTGAATTTTCACAATTGTTTTAACGTTTTTAATTTTATTTAAAAAACATGCATTCAAAGATCTTCTCTGAAACCACTGAGCCAATGGGGACCAAATTTTGTCACAGTAGTCCTTGGGTGGTCCCCTTTAAAGTTTGTGATTTTTACGTTTGAACCTCATCGAAGATGGCTGCCAGCGTGGAGCACAGTTTAACATAGGGACCATATGGGAAAGGCATTCAAATGTCCTCTCCTCTGAACCCACTGAGCCAATTGGAACCAAACTTGGTTACAATAGTCTTTAGATGTTTTCCTTCAAAGTTTGTGATTTTTATGTTCATACCTCATTCAAGATGGCCGAGAGCAGGGAACATAGTTTAACATAGGGACCATATGGGAATGCATCTAAAGATCTTCTCCTCTGAAAATACCAAGCCAAATTGAACCAAACTTGGTAACAATAGTCCTTTGGTGGTCCCCTTTAAAGTTTGTGATTTTTACGTTCTTACCTCATCTAAGATGGCCGCCAACGTGGAACATAGTTTAAGATAGGTACTCTACGGGAAATGTATTCAAATGCCCTCTCCTCTGAACCTACTGAGCCAATTGGAACCAAACTTGGTTACAATTGTCCTTGGGTGATCCCTTCCAAAGTCTGTGATTTTTGGTTTGTACCTCATCCAAGAATGAAAATGTAACATATGGTGACCTGATGTATAGTATGAATGGGTGGTCTATTGGTGACAATGAATAAAACCAGTCACCAGGTGAGCGATACAGGCTCATGTGAGCCTCTAGTTATGTACTAAAAGGATTTTTCCTGTATGAAAGATTAGACATTTTTGAATCCTTTTTTTTTTTTTTTTTTTTTTTTTTTNGAAAGATGTGATTTTCAACTTTATAGCCTGCTTCTAATTTAAAATAGGTAAATGTTTATTTCACCAAACACTTTAGTCAAATATACTCAAATAAATCGCTACGGTCTTGTACACATAGTGACTAACAACCCAGTAAAATTTGAAGGAAATCTGTGTAGGTGTGTTTTAGGAATTGCGTCCATAAGATCTGCCATAGTATAACAATGGTGAATATTTAAGGTCCCATAACTCCGGAAAAAAAAATTGACAAATCATAATGGCCATGCTATACAATTTAATACAAACGGTGACAAATGATCCCGTAAAATTTCAGCCGATTAGCGGTTTCTCAGGAATTGCACCAACAAGATATGCAACTGCGTTATTATGTTGAAATATTAAAAATCCAGTAACTCCTACAAAATTTGACAAATCAAAATGGCGATGCAATATGATCTAGTACATATGATAACTAACAGTTATTAAAAATAAGAACAAAATCTGAGTAGTCGTTTCTGAGAAGTTGTATCTACAAAAAGTGTGACATATGGACGGGTGGATGGACAAACGGATGCAGACCATTACTAGGTTCCAACGTCGCAGTATAAAAGAATACGGAAAAGTGAAAAATTGCCGTTTTAATTCCAATGGAAACCATCTTAGCAACCAAACTGAAACTGTTGGTGTCTGTGTTAAACAGTAATTATTTTTCAGTGTATACTGCAATCAAATGATTCATTTGACTTTTAACTTAAATTTGAAGCAAATTTTCATATATAAATCTGCCAAAAACATTTAAAAAGTAACAAACCAACCATAGCCTTGTCAGTGACAAACTTACGTAAGTTTAAAAAATAAATTGAAAAAAAATCCTTACATTAGCTTTGACAGTATATCTGTTTTGTTTATTGATTTTTGTGTTTGGTTTTTGCCTTGTTTGTATTAATGAAAGGAATGTTTGTATTAATGTATCCATTTTTTGTATATATATGTCTGCTGCTTCACCTCTTGTAAAGTCATAGACTTGTGCCCAGGTTAAAATAAACATGTTTGTCTTTTCTAGAAACCAAAATCATATAATTAACAATTGATGTCATTATCCTTATTTGCGTAAGTGGTATTAATATTGTGAAGATCTTTATTTTGCTCATCTTGCTTTTAGAATTTCTGAAATGAAAACATAAGGGTGACCATGTCATTTTCGTTGACATGGCAACAACCATAGCAATCAGAATCAAATCATTGATTTCTTGGACAGAAGGTTATATTCGGGGTTGTTATTAAAGTATTAGTTTACAGGAATTTTTTATTATTTTTCTGAAAAAAATCATTCAGAAAAAAATTAAAGCTTAAGACTTATTTGCTACCATAGCAACCATCATAGCACCCCCAAGGTATAGTTTGTAATTGTTATGAGGATATATAATGGCCAAGAGAAACTGACGATGTCAAATCCTAAATTTTACATATTTCAAGAGAAATTTGGAAATCTAAATGTATGAAAAAAGAGACGATAAAGGTAAATAATTGCCGTTTTTGATATCATAGCAATCAATCTAGCAACCAGAGTCAAATTGTTTGTATTTGTTTTGAATAGCAATTATTATTAAGGGTTTACGAAGGAATAAAATTAAGCATTTTTGAAAAAGTGATAATTTCCTATTTTTGCCACCATAGTAACCGCCTTAGCAACCATAGCCCCATCAATTTTTTCTGTAAAGTGTTTATGCAGACCTAGTCCTTATTGACTGTAATCTTGTAATTACCTAACATTGTTGCACATGTAGGATGCAAGTCCTTAAAATCGGCCAAAATGAGCTATCCTCAAAATGGCCAAAGACCCCTGTGTGTCTCAACCCTGAACACCTAACAGACATATCATTTATCAAAAAATTTAACCTCAATATGACAGCAGAATATTTAATTTTACCTTGCTTATGTAAAAATGCATAGAGACTACATTTAAAGAACCCCACCTGTTTGAATTTTACTGTTTTTTCAGCTCTTAATCATCATATTTTAGCCTAAAAACCATGGTACCCGTTTCCATGGCAACCAAACCAGCAGGACAAGTTTAGGGTCATTTTTGTTCATAAGTCATAAACTTATGTAAGTGGACAAAGTTTCAAGGAAATCTGTGACCATGCTTGCCCAAATATGGTTGATGGTTACAGAGAATTGGTATTAATTATTTGATACCAGTTATTTCAAAAACAAGCACGGCGACTCCCCATTTTTATTTCAATAATAATATAGTAAGGAATCTTTTCTGAGAAAATAAAGAAAATCTATGGAAAAAATTTGGAGTACCCATCTACCTTAAAGACCGTCATGTAATCTCTTGTAATGGATATTATAAATGACATTTATTTGAAAATTATCACAATACAACAAAATTTAATTTTAATACACACCATTGCTTAAAGGGAAACGGTATCCCAAATGGGATAATAACATAAGTGTATCAACCTGCATAGAACATTACTGAACTTTGTTTTCTCCTGATATCAGTATTCAGTCATTCGTGTAGTGACTTACGAATTTACCGTCTTTAACTTACTATGGGGTACGAGTGAGGCTCATTCAGTGTTCAGTCATCCGTGCAGTGATTGACCAATGTATGATTTTGAACTACATTTTTTTCATTGGAACCATTGGTGTTTGACCTCGGACCCAAAAAACATTTTTCGAGGTCCGATTTTAGGATGTTTTGCTTTTAATTCGAAACCGACTTAAGATATAATCAAACTTGAGAAAAGAAAATTGTTCAGTATGTATTGCAAACAAAATGAGATCATGCTGAAAGGTTAAAGTTCTTCGTAACAATTTTATTTGCCATAAAAGTCCCTATAATAACCGCATTCAAAACATATTGTCATGTGAAGAGGAACTAATGACATTGCCAATTAGAAGGGACTGTCATGTTCTTAAAAATAAGCTAATCGTTCGAAAAGTTCTTAGCAATTGTCAAGTTAAATACAAATGAAGTTCAGAGGTTTTGTTTACATCACATTTGTAACCAAAAAAGACAATAAAGTCAAACTCAACTATGTTTTCATGAAATAAATCGCAATTACTCTCTGAACAATTGACATTTTTATTACAATCATTATTATTATTATTATTATTATTATTATTATTATTATTATTATTTTTTTATCATAGTTATTGTTATTATTTATAACTATTTTACGAATTATCTAATGCGACATTCTTGATAAAACTAT
Organism: Modiolus philippinarum; assembly: GCA_002080025.1. Classification (NCBI taxonomy): domain Eukaryota; kingdom Metazoa; phylum Mollusca; class Bivalvia; order Mytilida; family Modiolidae; genus Modiolus; species Modiolus philippinarum. The sequence goes on along the minus strand of MJUU01069948.1, from coordinate 355,944 downwards.
TTTCAATTATTGTCATATTTCAGTTTCAAGAGCCAGTTTTGAAGGCCGCATTGACACTTCTCGACGAAGCCGGGATAAAAGATGAAGGCAAAAACAGTCCTACAATAATCACTCGAGCAATATCTGCCATGGTAAGTTTTACGCGTGTATTTTTTTATTGATCATGGAAAAATGAAAAAAAAACACAAATAGATTGAAAATATAAATTGAAGGAAAATATAAATTCTATATGTAATTACTGGGATTAGTTGTTCAAAGTACAATTTAAGTGAAAAGTTAAATAGCGAAATATATTGTTTCTTGTGCAACTTACGTAATTTTGAATTTGAAATCATTTTCCGATGCAACTGCTAGAGAACCAGAGATCCCCTAGAGTTTTCCCCGGCCTATTTTGACTTGTCTAACATTAAAAAGTACCTTGCGTTTTTATAGAAATTTACTGTTTTTATCAAAATTCTGACCCCTTAGAAATACTTAGCCTCATTTTTTGTATTGCAATTTTCTCTTGACAGGAGAAATTATTTCTATGAATGTGATTGAACATTTTTAGTTTTGATAGTTCAGTAGATTTTTCAGTTCAAACTCAACATAATTGATGTTTTTAATTTCTGGCTGTTACCATAAAAAACCATCATTTTTTTCTTTTTTATATATTGTTTTTGTAGCTGTATTGAGCATGGTATCCTGCCATATTACTGAAATTGTGATTCAAACATTACTCATTCAATTGAACGGTGTAATTTTATCGTAACGAATCAAAAGCTTACTTTTACAAAATATTGAATAAATAGAATCAGTATCTTAAGATTTTATGTCAAAACTGTCCAAAATGAAAGATTGTAAAGATGACGGTTAAAAAAACTGAAATAAAATCAATACTCAAAATTAAACTTCATAATATTACATAATGTTAATTAAACCTTCAATGATGCAATTTATCTTCAGGAAGAATGGAATATGTCACAAGAACAAAATTCTACAGCCTACCTCGCTATAATTTTATTGTATGTAACAAAGAACTTTCGAGAAAGGAACTCTCATGTAATTGAAGGCGGAAACGATCTCCTCTGATCATTCAAATTGAACTATGCTTCCGGCAATCAAACTGGATTTAAACATATTTATTTTGCTCACAAAATACAAAGGGGATCAGACAGAAGTTATTTAAACTTATAAAAGTTTTCTCCCATATACAATACAGTTACAATAATAATAGAGCATGTTAATTTTAGACATATACATCAATATTCATATTAATCTAACTGAGTTAGACAAAAAGAAAGAAAAAATGCAAACTTTACACAAGCTGAATGAATGATAATGAAGAGAATTATGATGATGATGATTATGATGATGTGTGTGTGTGTGTGTGTCTGTCTGATATTTGACGAGTATAAATCTCTCTGATTTTTTTTATACTCAAAAATGTGCTTGAAGATGTTTTCATTCTGATCTGTTGTAAGAGCCGAGTTGCCACATGTCAAAAGCTGAAGGTCTATAGCGTAATCATTTGGTATCCAACTGAGGTTTTGAAATAAATTAAATCGTGTGTAATTTAGACAATCAAAAAAGAAATGATAGGAATCTTCACGTTCAGCACCACAATGACAAATGGGATTATTTATAATCTGTACTTTGAACAAGTCTTAATTCGAAAACGAGGCAAAACATCCAAGTTGAGTTAATGTTATATTAAGTTCATTTTTCACAATTCATTTTTAAATCTCAAAATTGAATCTATATTTCTTACTGACGGGTCTAAATTATTCCAGCTGCGAATAGTTGACGGAATAAAAGGTTGGGAAACTTTGGCAGATAGTCGCAACGGACAAAATTACAAACTTTTTATAATATTTGCCATAATAACGCCCCGCAATATCTTTGTAATCTACTACCCCAACAATCCAGACTACGACTGTTTATCCTCTGCGAAACGGAGAGAACATTATATTACCATTCTGTCGACTATCGACAACTTACAACTCTTTTATTCCGGCAATCAAATCTTATTACAATGGATTGTTACATGTTACCGTTTGTTCTGTGGTCATGTAGAAATTGGCGTTTTTAGAACAAAGTTGAAGTTCTGACGGGTACCAAAATAAAACCGTCCGAGTACTAGTAGGTAAATCATTTCTTTTTTATTATGTTTACAAATGCATTTTCATATAAAATCAGTTATAAAATTTAACATTAGATAAAAAACCCTACTTCTACGACCAGAAATTCTTATATTGGAGAAACACAAAATTAACTCGTTTTTCCACACGAGTGGGTCAACAATGGACAGCACCATGAAAAATCTGAAATATACAAAAGTTGCTGTTTCATCATTCAAATTAGATTTCATATAATTCATATTATCTAGTAGATTGGTTGTTATTGAAATCTATAAAATGTGAGAGACTAAGTTCGGTGAAATGTTTTTTTTTAATATGAACCACCCTTAGCTTTAAAGAGTTCATTAGTTAGTGAGTATTGATGTATTGATTTTTTTTTCGTATAGTATCATAAAATTCATTCCGGTTTGAACACGACTGAAAATCCATACTGAACACATACATTAAATTATCCATTAGAAACAAAATAAAAAGTGTATTATATGTTTCCAATATGACAACAGATGTTTCTCTTTGCAACTAATGTTTGCTTTCTCTCTACTGGTTTTGATGTTAAAACTGGGTTTGACAAGTTCAACACGGCGGGTGTCTTGTAATAAACATGAAATGCTTACCCGATCGGTGCACCTGATCTGACCCATGGTTTTATATTGGGTCCGTATTGGTCATCATTGTATGTGTGTATTTTTTTCTGTAGCGTACTCATGTTATGTTTTTGTTTCTTTGTTTTTCCGATGATGTTATTGTCCATTGATTATTCGCTGTGGACTGACGGTTCGGTTATCACTTACTTTACTATATATGTATATACTAATGTTTATATAAATAAGCAGTTCAAGCTTTATATTTGAAAATGTATTTTCGTCTTTATTTTTTATTCTATTTTATTTTTTTTTTTCTTTTATTAATTTATTTCTTTTTTAATTGTACTTTTGTTGAATGACTGACAAACATTTAATTTGTGAACATTTCTCTCTGATGTAAAAAGTATAGGTAAAAATGTCATTTAGATTCTTCTGCTGATGGACTGTTAGTCCCGGAGGGTATTCTCCAACCTAACAGCCAGTACTCCGGTACTGGCCAGAAAACAGATTTTATCTGAAAATTTGCAATATCTTAATTTGAGAAAATTTTGTTAAAACCTAAGGAGTATCTCCATTTTACATAGGTATGGCTTAGCTGATTTTTGGCTTTCCTATTTAGTTCCTATTTGTAATTTTTTCTCTATCAGTTCTTACACGTATTTGGGTTCATGGATATCCAAATGATTTGATTTGATCTGCACTGATGAGATATAAGTTGTCGAAATACGCATACAAATGTACGCAGAACCTAAATTCACAGTAACCTCGGCATCTTGTTATTAGTATAAAACAATTAAACGAATAGCAAAATTGCAATGAATTAGCTTTGTTCTTTGATATTGCATAAAATACGTTGTCCACTGTATAACAGTTCTTATAAACATATGTTACCTTTAGGTGAATTCAAATATTGATCAAGGTGTATTGACGGGCAGGTGGAAAGAACCTTATGCCGAAGGTTGCACTAATCCCTCTGAATGGATTGGAAGTCTAAAGATTATAGAGCAGTACATGCAGACTCAAAAACCAGTCAGATATGGACAATGTTGGGTGTTTGCTGGAGTCACCACAACACGTGAGTTGAAAAACAATATCAACAAAAATCTAGCAAGCCAAATGCGGTTGCCATCAAATCATAATCACCAATAAATCAAGTGTTGTTTTGACTATATGTCATTTAGTTTCCGTTATATAAATGATTTTTTATCATATACCTTAGTACTACAATTAAATAACTATCGTTTGAAGCACAACGTCAATTTCAGTTTTGATTTTTATGATTTTCAATATTTGATGATGATCTCTTGGTAATATTGACGGCTCCATAATGGAAAGAAAAAATACAGTGTCAACTGTACAATCAAACTGAATAACATGAGAGTAAATGACTGTACCACATTTATTATATACTATTTTTTCGATAGGACAGAAGATGAGTAACGTTTCTAAAACAGATAATGAAATCTAAAGAACAATCGCTTGGTAGGCCAGTTTTTGTTGGCGCTGCGAGGTTGACATTTCTCTCTGGACGCCTGAAAATCAGGGTTGAGAGATTTTGTTATATCTACTTCCAGTGAATGATTTTTTTTTAATTGGATGTATTTCGAACAGATAATAAACAGATATATACAAAATTTATATGTTTGTGGATATTTCCAAATGTGGACAGACAGTTGTTGCTGTTTTGGGGCATTTTAGTCAAAAATGTTCACAAATTCCTAATCTGGACAGAAAGGGTTTGCTAATCCAAAATTAAATTATTTCAATTTTCAGGTGGAAGTTCTTTTCACCAATACTGAAAAAAAAATCAGAATATGTTGACAGTTAAAGAAAAACAATAACATTACCGGACAAAACAAATGCTTTTTGGTAAAAATACGTACAAATTATTACCAGAAATTACGCAACAAAAACATAGCAAAACTTCAAGGATATAAAATACGCTCAAAGTTCCAGCTAATGATTACATCTTGCCTACTATGTACTGGATTTCCAAACTTCACAAAAATCCTTACTAAAATTATTTTATTTCGGCTTTGAGTAATTTAACCATCCATTTTACCAGTGCATTTACTTGCATTAGTACTAAATTCATGACAAAATATTGTGAAAAAGAAATATTAGAAAACTCTGGTATAAATTACTTTTGGACATTAAAAACTTCATTGAAGTTTTAGTTATATTAGAATCTGTAAAAAAGTAAGTTTTATCTATTGACAGTTATGATTTTCCAACCCTTTATATAACCCTTCCACATAATTTGATAAAATCCAAATATGGACAAATTAGTAAATGGTCTTTTAAAGTCTATAGTTATCAGTTTATTTGCTGCATCAAAAAGCAGGGATTCTTTTTTAAATATTAATACAACAACCACATTTCAATTTTCAATGAAAACAGCAGGTACATATACGATATCATTACTGTTGAAAATCCATAATTTTTAGATTATGGCGACATCATGTACCCGCAAGAACTGAAACTTAATGTAGAAAACAAAGAATCCAAATATTGCTCTTATCTGGATCGCAATATCATCATTGACTCTGGTAAAACTACTGAAATTTATGATAAAAGGGATATTATTTCATTATTAATAATTTCCCTTTTCTTGACGACGACGTTTCTCTCGCTTCACCCCACTGTATGTACATATCTCAGCTGGTACAATTCGCATGCGCTTGTTCTACCCTTGAAGATTTTAATAAGCATAACCTTATTCTCACATCTGAATTTATACAACAAGGTCACAGATTCCGTAAATAATTAAATGCTTTTAAGAAGTTGTACAGAAGAAATAAACATTTGATATCTATATATGGCGTGGTAAACAGCTTATTACAAAGGGCATTTGATGGAAATGTTAAAATGCCAGAAACTGATAATAAATCTAGAAGAAAAAAACTTATCGTAATAGTTGATATCGACGGGATATATTACATAATGTAACTGACTCTTTGCATTAACTGCACTAATTTGACCTGTCTTCTCAGCGACAAGAAAATATTTAAATTTCTAATATATATTAAGTTAATGTGGAACATTATTGATATTGTTAAGGAATACTTTGTCCCAACTGGCTGATTTAATGCGAAGGCCTTACTTTAAAACAATATATACATCGTTAATCTTTTTTTCTTTTCTATGTGGCAGTTATTACGATTTGAGGGTTTGACAGAAAATACACAAAATTTTATTAGAACTTGCATGAACTTTAGTTTTTGGCAAATCTTTATTGCAAAACTGATACATTAGTTTTTTGTTTAAACATGTAATCATGAAGCACAGGAAATTTACAAACCCTTTTCAATAAATTATGAATGGAGAAGCATTACAAACGGATGTGTTTTACAAGAATAAAACATGTTTGAAATGCACAGTAACTTTATAAATTGAAAATGAGTACTCTAAAGATATATCTATTCCACTTATTTTGTATTCCTACAGTAAACCAATTGGAACTACCATTTTCAATCACAAAATGTGTTTTGTGATTTCCAAATTGACGATTTCAAAGCTCAACCACCTGACTGCGCTTGCTCCGCTTCCCCTTGCAATTTCAGTCCGGCTGGACACGGGATAATAGTTGACCTAGATATCGTAGATAACCTCAATCTACCAGATGTCCTTTCAAAGGGTCTACAATTCCGTAAACCCCGCCACATCAATTGGAAATACAAATCCAAGATTTTGGTTGATGCAGTTAAGAATTATAGGAGGAAGAAGGCAAAGAAAGAGATAGAAGATGTCGAGACATTATCTGATTGGATCAGTTCCATTAAGTCGTTAATTGTGAATCGTATTCGGCGCTTGAAACGAAAACCAGATATCCCAACTTTTTTTAAGACCCACTCGTTGCAAAGACCTGGCCACCCTCCACAAAAATTACGTCATTGTTCCTTCAGACAAAGCTTCTAGCAACAAACTATGTGTGAAAGTGCTTACAACGACGGTAGAATACCGGAGGAACAAGGGAAGTGATGATCACAAAAATCAAAGTTCATATACATTGCAAAAACTGGAAAACATAAAAACAAAGACAAAACAAGGACGCAAGACAGTTCCAAGCCACGGAAAAGGGGGAAAACATTCAAAACTAAGGCACTCTTAGAGTAGACTCAAATGAAAATCGGTTGTAACATAAGGTGCTCCGGTAAAACACACTAGCTCGACTACCTGGCTAGAGAGATGGGAATTGATAGTTTTCAGGAAACCCTACTTATAATTCTACTAGTTTTTCAAGAGTGGCGATTGTCAAAAATCACACTCCTGTTAAGCGGATGATAAAAACAATCAGCATCTGGGTACCTAAACTTCATAAAAATCCATACACACAGAGAGTTATTGCGGGGTTCTCCAAATCTACTACAAAACCTCTGTCTTTCCTTACATCTTTATTAACCGCAGTCAGAGATGGACGTTTGAAATCTCATCTATATGACAAACGTGATGATTTGAAGTTAATATGATAAAGCCTTCTCCACGAGTGGCGTCAATCAGATGTGATTCTACAAAAAATCAAAAGATCTTCATGAACAGCTATTCTTAACAAGTCTCACATATTGCCATATCATTCCAACTTTTTTTTCTATTTCATGTATTTATACCACTCTGCCACACAAAAAAATTTTAAAAAAGTAATTTCTGGATTGAAATGGCCATATGGAAAAACTAAATTTACAGTAAATTCGGCATTTTGTTATGTGTTAACACTCGGTCGATGCCACTGCTGGTGGACTGTTAGTCCCGGGGGTATTCATAATAATTTTGTGGAATTTGGTGACAGCGTTTGTGCAACAGGCGATCGGGTTCCTATTGGAACAAATTGAGCTCCACTTCTAGCTGACCTTTTCCTTGACTGGAGCCAAGTTTTTACAAGGGCTAACACAGAAAAACAAAATCATTTAGCCAAAATCCTAAAATTGCAACTTCCGCTACATAGACAATGTATTTTCAAAAAACTTTAAGGAATATTTACTCCAGATCTATAACTGAAGTTGAAGAACATACTGATACTGCTAATTTAGTTCGTACTTAGATCTCTTGTCATACATTGACGAAGATTGACGTTTGAAATCTAATCTATATGACAAACGTGATGATTTGAACCTCCAGGCGTGAACTTTTCCCTTCTAAGCAGCAATATACCTTGTCCAGCCTATTTCACAGTTGATTCGTTACTGTCGGACATGTAGTTTATACAGTGATTAAAAAAAGGCAAACCAGTATCTCATAACTGCTAGGTTCAGCTTTGTAACTTTCATCCTTGCAGAAATGCTATGGCCATCATAATCATATCATTTCAAGATATGACGTGTCGATGTGCAGAATGAAAAAGGACATTTTCATCTAGTTTCACGTCTGCACGGATTTGAAATTATCAATTTTGACTTTATCCTGGATTTCACTTATTAATAGTGTCACACTATTGGTAAGTTAAATCTAGGGTCAAGTCAAAATACCACTAGTAGATCTAGAGGACGAGATGATGACCTCATCCAGAGGTCCTGATATAACGTCCGGTTATTATGGGATTTCACACTATCATTGCCTTAATTCTTAATGTCGTGTTTTATGTTTACGTGCCTCGTGGCCTTTTCTCTGTATTCGTTGTTGTCATGTATCTAGTCTTTGATATTTTTAATGACCACATTCCATGTTCCTGTGGTATTCTGATGCTGTTGTTTTATAATCGATTATAGGTTAGCTTACTCTTTTTTAATCTATACTTAGTATTACAGTGACCAAATTACTGTCGAAACGAAGGATATTTTGACTATGGCTAATGATTTAAAATTTTGCTTCATCATATATCGACTTTATCAGATAAACCATCATCAATTCCTTCAGTTGATATATTTCTTATGTCATCAATATATTCATCTCTACTTTTGTTAAGTTTTGTTTTAATTATTTTGTTTTTATTTATTAATTAATTTTCATTTATTTTATTTTATTATTATTATTTTTGTTTTGCACACTGACTACCACTTATGATGCTTCCAGTGCAGGATCGACACAAAGGGATCACTCTCCGTCGTCTTGCGTCCGTCCGTCTGTCTGTCTGTCTGTCTGTCTGTCCGTCTGTCCATCTGTATGGCTCTAAAATCTAATGCATTATCCGTATCTCCTCCTAAACCGCTTGGAACTTTTCAACCAATGGAATGCTTCAGTATATGATGAAGATATGCACCATGCATTTTGTTTTTCTTTAATTTTGTTTTTTTTTCAGATTTTACGCCTTTTTAGACTTTGTTATTTGAGCTTATGGGAGTGTTGAGGATACTTCTCCATTATCCGCAACTCCTCCTAAACCGCGTGGCGCTTTTCAACCAAACTGGCAAGAATACTTCAGTACATGTTGAAGATGTGCAGCATGCATTTTATTTTTCTATACTTTTGTTTTTTCCAGATTTTACTTTGTTATTTTAGCTTATTGGAGTGTTGAGGGTATGTCTCCATTATCCGTAACTCCTCCTAAACCGCTTGGCACTTTTCAACCAAACTTATAGGAATGCTTCAGTATGCTAAGTATGTTGAAGATGTTCACCATGCATTTTGTTTTTCTTTAATTTTTTTTTTTCATATTTTATGCTGTTTTTCTTTACTTTGTTATTTTAGCTAATTGGGGTCTTGAGGGTATGTCTCCATTATCCGCAACTCCTCCTCAAGGCTTTGTATTTTTCAACCAAACTTGCATGGCGACACATGGGTTCCGTGGAACACCCATGCATTTTTCTCGATTAGTTTTAACTACAGGTAATATACAGAATCAAGTCATGTTTTCCGTCAGAAAGCAAAGGGGGGTTAACATATCCTTTCGCATAATATGGTATTGAGAGCAGTGTTTTGATGTAGAGACGTGATTTTATTACGTATAGCCACTTTATCTTGTGTTATGCGAATGAAAACAAATCAACGGGCATAATGAAGTTCTATCGAAAGCCCGAGTCACACTTTAACGTTCAAGTCAACGTGTTCCGACATTCGCGGATTTATGTTAGAACGTATGTACACGCGGAAGAAATTGAAGAAATTCTCTTTGTTGGACGGAATCATAACGTCAGACGAACGACTTATAACGCACGGAAAACTAATCCATAACTTGCTAACAAAATGTGTTACAGTGTTTATTATGCTGAAGTGAAATATCCAGGTGAATCCTGCAATTTGATTGGTTACCTTGACAGAGGATATGAGACCGTATCCCCGTGGTAGCTAAATCACAATTTTTTAAACGCTTTTCAAAGGTAAATTATAGCACTTCTAGCAAAATATAAAAAATGTTCGGGCTTCAGATGGGGACACGGGTTCATATTCCGTGTCTGTGCCCTTAATCCCATACAGACAGGGAATTTGAACCCGTATCCCCTGTAAAGATTCCCGAATAATGGCGACGCTTAGAAGGCGTTTTACTACAGTGCTTGACATATACAAAACGCATCCTAAACGGTCTTCCAGCATTCTTACAACGTCTGTATAACGTTTTGACGATCTATTATAGATAAGTTGGAAATATTTCACCCCAGTGTCATTTTGCAAAGGCAGACATGGATAGAAATGCCATATGAAAATACAACGAATTTGCAGGAGGGATATGTCCCCCAAAAATCAGAAAATTTATTTCCACAAAAAAATGACAGTATGTTTAAAATTTTCCGACGCACTCAACGTTTCACAACTCTAGCCACCGGGCGTCCACGTGTTTGTAACGTGTCAAGTGCGTGCCTCTAACTTATACTACGCACATCCGCATGTACGAAAGTATTCTCACCCGTCGGCACACGTTGTGTGTAAGAGTGTGACAGGACCATTAGAATACAATAGCATTTAAATAGTTGAAATGTTTTTTTCTAACCGATCAAATCACGCGAAGTTTTTCAAGTTGAATTGAGTTTGAAAAAAATATAAATGTACATATTTATATATTGTTCTTTTTCTTTAGTTCTAAGAGCTCTTGGAATACCTACTAGACCAGTTACGAATTTTGAATCTGCTCATGATAAGGACGAAAGTATGACCATAGATAAATATTTTGATGAAAATGATGAATTTATTCCATATATGTCTGATTCAATTTGGTAAGATTTCGTCTTATTGAATATAGTTAAGTTCATAAATGTCATATCAAAACATAATATATTTCATTTAGTGTTAATTTGAATACGAATAATGAATGTATCTCATAAGTTAAGTCGATAATGTTTAACTAAACAACAACAGTACAATATCGAAGGAACAAGGGAAGCGATGACTACAAAAATCGAAGTCCAAAGACATGGCAAAATAGGCAACATCGAGAAACAAAGGCAAAACAAGGATGTGAGACAGCTACAATACACGGAAATAAAAAAAAATAACATTAAGAACTAAGGCACTCATAGTGTGAACTCCCATGAAAACCGGGAGTGACATCAGGTGCTCTAGAAGGATAAGCATTTACTGATCCGCTAGTGGTACCGGTCACACTATCAGTGAGTCAATCCAGAGTTGAGTCAAATCCGGTTATGTCAAACCATGATGACGTGAAATCTAGCTGAAAATGTCCGTTTTCATTTGGGACACAGATACGTCATATCTGTCAATGGTGTCATGGTAATGGCCATAGAATTTCTGAAGGGATAAAAGTAACAAAGGCTAAACAAATCCCTGTCTAAGCAGCTTTTGGGACAGTGTTTTTGCTCTATTACAGTAACGAATCAACTGTTAAATGTACACTCCATAGACTGGAGAGGTAGGTATATTGCTGCTCAGAAAGGGAAAGTTCACAATTGGGAAGTTAAAATCATCACGTTTGTCATATAACTTAGATTTCAAACGTCCATCTTCGTCAATGTATATTAAAAGATCCAAGTACGAAGCTGAAGTAAGTGTATCAATAGTCTCTTTAATTTCAAGCTCATTGGGATAGATCTGATGTAAATATTCCTTGATTTTTTCAATTATTAAGAGAAAATACATCGTCTATGTAGCAGAAGCTAAAATTGAAGGACTAAGTGTTTTTGTTTTTTCCGTGTTAGCCTTTGTAAAAACTTCGCCTCATATGAGAAAAGAAAGAGGTCAGCTTAAAGAGGCGCGCAGTTAGTTCCCATGGGAATCCCAATTGTCTGTTGAAAAAACACGTCCTCCAAATTCGACAAAAATACTATCTATTAAAGACTCCAACATCTTGATCACGTCATTCTCCGTGTAATTCTTGTTTGATTCAGAGTGGTTCTTTACAAAATATGTTTTGTCTATCCCTACTACTAAATAAGTGTATATACGTTCTCCGTTTTTTGTGCAGAAACATTGATGTATCAAATCCGAAATTATTGTTTCAATTTATTGTGTGGCAGGGTAGTATAAAGAGTAGAAAAATCAAAAGTTTGTATGCTGTGGCAATGAGTAAGACTGCTAGAGGATAGCTATTCGAGGAGATCTTTAGAATGTTTTAGAATCCACATCTGATTGACGCCGCTCGTGGAGTAGACTTTATCACAGTAACTTTTCAGGCTATCTCTGACAGCGGTCAATAAAGTAATAAGGAGCTTGGAAAGTGGCTTTGTGGTGCATCTGGAAGACTCGCAATGAATCTCTGTTTGTATGGGTTCTCATGAAGTTTTGGGACACAGTAGATGTAGGGGATCTGATTGTTTTAATCATCCGCTTTGATGCCAAAGGATGCTTAAACAGAGTTGTGATTTTCTATAATCTCTTCCATTGATAGTGTAGTGGGAGTCTCCTGATGAACTATCAATTCCCATTTCCTTAATTAGACAGTCAAGATAGTGTTTCTTACACACGAACAGTATATTGTTAGAAGCTTTGTCTGCAGGGACAATGACGTAATGTTCATGGAGGTTGTCCATAGTTTTTCTAACGAGGGGATCTTCCAATATACTGGGATGTCTGGTTTTCATTGATGTTTTCAAGCGCCGAATACGATTCAAAATTAACGACTTTATGAACCTGATCCAGTCAGACAGCGTCTCGGCATCTTCTTTCCCTTTATTTGCATACTTCCTCGCATAGTGCTCAACTGCATCCATCAAAATTTTGAAGTTGTACTTCCAGTTGATATGCTGGGGTTCACGAAATTGGGCACCTTTTGAAAAGATCTCTCGTAGTTTGATATTGTCTATAATATCTAGGTCACCGGTTATCACGTGTCGAGCCGGACTTAAATTAGAGGGGGAAGTGGAGCAAGCACAATCAGGTGGTTCGGGTTTGAAAATAAAGCTATTCTTAGAAACAATAAGTATAATGCTGTGATTTATGATTTCATGATACTGTTGCCTGAACAAGAGTTGGCATGTTTTGGATAATTGCAGAATTCACAACATGGCATCTAGGTTGACATTTGATGATTTGGAAACCCTTCAAAACAGTCAAAACATTTTTTCTGCCAGATACTCATGGAATACCGGCACTTGTTTCATAACAAAATGCCAGTCCCTTCCTCTCTTCTTCCAGAGAAGGAGGGGCTGACATTTTATATGAAGTAGAAGAGAGTAAGGGACTGACTTTTTTTAGGACACAAGTATTTACTGTTCTACCTCCGGCGAAAGCACGTTTGTTTCATAGAGTTGCTGTCTTTCGTATCTAAAGATTCTTCAGCTATGACTAAAGACCTCTCTGCAAATACCATAATGTATGCTAGCGATAGAAATTTACATAAATCATGAAAAAGAAGAACTGTTTGCTGAAGCTAAAGTCAATAAATAGGACTAAATACTAATCGGTAAATCTCGGTCGGAGATGGTGATATTATCCGAGTTTGGCAAACTTCGTTCTCAGCATGTGATATTTTCGTTGCTATGCAAAAATATCACATGTTGCTATGGGAAGCCTGTGATATTTTCGTTGCTACGCAAAAATATTACATGTTGCTAGGGGAAGGCGGAGCAAACAAAAATACTTCAAAATACCACATTGAGGAGAACCAATGAAATGACTGGATTTTATCAGAAATTTGCATGAGGTAGAATAATTGAATATATATACCGTGTTTACGAAGTCTGACAATTTATTCAAAGTGTAGAAAAAGTACAATAATAATATTGAGGGCGCATTTAAATTTATGGCCTTTTAACGTTTGATATGAATCTGCACTAACGTTGTCGAAATCTTCATTTGCAGGCAAGACATAGACTGCCCTTCGCTGATTTTGGCGTTATATCTGTCAGGCCCTTTAGATTATTTTTTCTCTGTTAATCTTCTAATTTTGCAATGTCAAAAAGATTACATTGTTTTGATACTGTTGATCACCTTGTGCGACTGAAAATCCTTCAGCCGGGGACTCGACCCAATTGTACGATTTATTTTATATGTTGTATTTTTGACATTACTATGACGTTCATTAATACATAGCTATAACTAGTTTGGAGCTCAAATAAAATTCATATATCGTTCCGGTCTTTTGACTTGACAGAGTTATATGGCACTTGAATTTGAATTTCAACCTTTTTACAACATTGTTTGAGATATTAATTTGGTTTTTTGATACAGCTAGTGCTTGACAGTTTTAATTCAAATTCTGTTCTGGTCAATTGACTTTTGACAGAGTCATTTGTTAAAACCTTTTACTAAATGAGTAACATATCAAGTTCCCTTCGGTCCAATGAATTGGCCCTTTATCACTTAACTGTCGTTCAAATGATTTTTTCTGCTTTCTGTGCAGTTGATACAACTAATTCCTTGTATTTGTTAACTTGCAGTAAAATTTTCGTGATACATCGTCCTCACAAGAAGAGGTATTTCTATACTTAATCTTAAGGAGGTATTACAAGTTATTCCCCATTGTTCATGTTTTATTCTAGGAACTTCCATGTCTGGAATGAAAGCTGGTTCAAACGATGCGATCTTCCCGATCCAAAATATAATGGTTGGCAGGCGATTGATGGAACACCCCAAGAACTAAGTGGAGGTAATTACTAAAATGCTAATTACAGTACTTTTAAAATTATAATTATCAAATGTCTTATTGAATAAATAAATTATTTGAATATTTTCCTTGAAATTTGGAAACCTTCGATTTCCTTTTCCTAATTTCTTTTTTAAATGTTTTAAATTACATAATTTGGGTGGGTTAATTGATGCAAAGAAAACTAAACTGAACTCGATATTTATTTATGAGTGGATATGGAGTTTTGTCCTTTCATGGAGAGAGGGTTGAGACTTATTATTTGTGGAAAAATTGGCGGCCTGTTTTCAAACTTCGTATGTAAGTTCTTAACCACAAATTTCGGGATCTAAAATTTTGCAATCCGAAATGTTAGTGGTTCTAAAGTTATGCCCCATCAGATTTCGATTAAATTGTGATGGTGTATCATGCATTGCAACATTACAAGTTTCATTGCGTTCCAGCTAACGCCAACTAAAATAGTGTCATTGCACAAAACTAATATCAATAAGCTTTTAACAACTAAACAAACATTTTAATACAGTGACTTTGATTTAAATGGCCTTAAATCTTATTTCTTAAAATTCTTTCACAGTATCCCTTTCCTTACACCCTTACACTTCAAGGGACGATTTCAACTTTTGTGATTGGTCTTTTTTTGATGCACATATACATGTAATTGCTCGACAATTAGCGAAGAATTCCGCTTAAACCGGTGCTAGGGGCCGTCTTGAACTTACTATGAGGTATGAGCAAAGCTCATTGTTGAAGGTCTCATGGTGACTTCAAGATGAAGAACAATAAAAGCGTTGTTCCTTTGCTTGTTTTTACCAAGTATTTGTAGAGACTTTGTCTCATGTGCATTTACTCCATATCCTTTCATTCACCATATATAACTGTTTATAATCATACATATTGTAGGAACAATGCAGTGTGGTCCAGCGTCAGTACTTGCAGTAAAACAAGGCGATGTCAACTTGCCTTATGATTCTGGCTTTATCTTTGCAGAAGTTCAAGCAGACGAAATGATTTGGCGAGTATGTTTGTAATGATTTTGAGTATTTGATATACGATCAATTGAGATTTGCAAAATATGAGTTGATGTGTGTTTGAAGTTGGAATAGAATATTCCAGATTCAAAAATTAAAATTATATAATAATGTTGTTTTTTACATTGACTATGCGAAAATAGTAGCCAGGGTGATGGACAATAGTATACGATCCGAAGGGGAGTGCAGTATTGTCCATCACCCTGGCTACTATTTTCCATAGTCAATGTAAAAAACAACATTAATAAAATTATTATACTGACTGTTGACTATATTTTGAGCCGCTGAATTTGAAAATTTTTCATTGACTTCTTTGTTATCCTCTCAATCGTTTACTCTATCTGTGGTAAATGCTTCCGATGTCAATTTCCATGTGTCAATAATCGCAATACACATTACACCTTTACGTCAACACATGAAGGAAGCTTATTTTTAGCAATTTTAAGAGGCCAAAACAAAGTAACTTTATTGAAAAATACATATTTTTAACTCATAATGGTAGCAGCAAATACTTTTATACAATACATTTAAACAAATATGAAAAAAATTTTAATATTATAACGGTCATCTTTCCTTAATTCTGATGACAGTTTTAAGACACCACTGTTTTATTTTCATCAACTGTTTGGGAGAATGAATTACATGTGTGTACACTCGAAGCTTAGTTTTTTTTTTCTTTTCTTCTTCTTTCCAATAAAATCAAAATACTGTCAAAATACCCCCATCCCCCCAAAAAAAATAAAAATTACAATTTTAGCGCGGTAGCAGACGGCACTCTTAGAAACTTGATTACATCAATTGTACAGGTGATCACGCGGATAAGTACCACCAACGTGTCGGTCGGATCAAAACTTCGCTTCCCGCACGTGATGATTGATGATGATTGACGTAGAAATCAATAGTCTTCACAACAGCAGTGCAATAGTGCAATCAACGCTATTTTTTTTTAAAACTATGCGAAAATAAAACTGTTTTACTATAAAAGAACTTTCTTACAGGAGGTATAATAATTGATGTTTATTATTGTTCCTTTCATTTCATGTGGTGTTTTTCGACAGTAAGCAATGAATTCCGCTCAAACCGGTATTAGGGGGGTGTCTTGAACTTACATGAGGTATGAACAAAGCTCATTGTTGGATGCCTTGGTAACTTCAAATCAAAAACAATAATGGCATTGCTCAATTGCTTGGTTTTGCATTTTTATGAAGAAACTTTTACTTACTATGAGGTATGAACAAAACTTATCGTTGAGGGCCTCCTGATGACTTCAAAATTAACAACAACAATAAAAGCGTTGTTCCATCGCTTTTTTACTTTGTATTTGAAGAGACTTTGTCTCATGTGCATTTACACCATATCCTTCCATTGTTAATTTGTCTCATGTGCATTTTCTCAATATCCTTTCATTGCTTATCAAATTTCAATATTTTACGAAAGGATATGGAGTAAATGAACATGGTACCATAACACATATCTTAACTCCAACTGCAATAATTTTAATGAGCTGTATGGCCATTCCGGAAATTAATTCCTCATCAGCAGCAGCACTAGAACCCAAACAAAGGAAATCCATTGTTTCAAAAATGTTTCAAATGCATAAAACCAAACGAAATCCGAATAATTAGTAATATCAAATACAGCTAAGGACAAACCTATTTACCTATAAAAACACCGTATAACCATAGAAATGAAAACAAGGCTTTTCACCCTCCTTTTTCTAAAACTAATTCCTTAAATAAAAGTTTTCTTCGTCTTTAGAAGCCTGTGTAATACCTTGCCTCCGAATATCAGAGAGACCCCTTTCCTAAATATATGTAGAATTCTAAACATTGTAATATTTCAGCTTCTTTGAAAGAGTATTACACTAGCCGTCGGGTCGAAAACATCTAACATTGTCAACTCAGGAATAAAACTAGTAAAAGTTCATCTACATCGTTACTTCCTCTAATAAAATACAAATTATCACAATTGTAATAATGAATATGAGGACAATTACCAGACACTCACATGACACTCACAGATTTGCTTAAAAGATAATTGTTGTGTTTGCATGATTTATTTCCTTTTTGTACGTAAAAGAATTCACTTAGTTCTTTATGATTATTTCTTTCTTTTGCTGACAAAAATACGAATAATCAATGTACCCTTTTTCATATAACCCTAGTTTTTAAGTAATATATTATAGGTGTCATAAGAAAATGATTACCTTAATCCTCGATACCTCCATGAGGAGCCTCCATAGTGTTCATTTTTTATCAATTTTCCTGCTTGTATTTTTATGTTCATATCTGAATTTGTATTGTGTTCTTTGTGCATGTATTATTCGAGAGGAATAGTATAGACCATTTACCCGGGGTCGATCGGCGCAATTACGTCACTGAACATAGTGATGTTGAAAAATCTTCATTGTGACACGTCAAAATTTTACGGGAAAATTCAACAACTGGAAACACGTCTATAGGCTTTGACTGTTGCCAAATTCTTTTCTTTAATGAATAAAATAAGTTTTGATCAAATCACAATGTTTATCGGTAAAGGTTGGATAACTTTATTGTCTGTGATGACATTCATTCTCATATTTAATTAAAAAACATGTGCAGATTATTTGAAGGAAAGGCCATAGAAAGTGTGGTCATACAGGACTTTCTTTTTCGTAACGTTTCTCATACTATGAGATTTATACTCAAGAATATTCTTAATCTTTGAAGTTAAATCAGCATAGTCATAGTGAAAAACTTGGATTTTATCATTTTATTAAAAAAATAATACATGTATAAGGCCTACATACAAAAACTAGCAAAATTTGACAAAGATGAACACTATTAAGGCTCCTCATGGAGGTACAAATGAATTATCAACCATTCGGCAATTATAATCAATCGTTCATTTACTGAAGGAAAAAAGGACAATAATTTTAGTAAACTTACTCAAAATATGGTAATCAATTAATACAAATGGAGTCTGTTTATCATACGATAGGGAAACGGGATAGAGAAAAGGGAGGCTTGGGTACCCATAAATCGGTTTAACCCTACCACTAGCTTTTGCTAGTGCCGGTACCAACCCCGCCTATCCCGAGTTCCTACCCTTATTTATGCTTGTCTCTTGTCTTCATTATTGTTTTTCTAGTGTAATTTGCTTGTGAAATTGTGACATGTGATTGTAGTTCCCGGCCATTGTAGGTGTTTACTGTTATCCTGTATTGTAATAATAAATGCTTATCAAACTATAAAAATGGAGTCTGACAATCAAAAACACCTGATATTACAATAATAAGCATTAACAATATACGTCGCAAATGGGCAGGTACCGTATAGTGAGAAATTTTTGCGGGGTTAAATTTTAGCGGATTTGGTCTAAAATCAGGTTTATTTTTCGCGGGTTTAATTTTTGTGGTTTTGAAATTTGGTAAGATTATAAGAAAGGTAATTTTGTAGTTTTATTTATCTGTACAATACACTGAAATCATAAAACAGCTGATAAAATAGGCAATTTAAATTCCAATGTCACGTTTTTCAGTAAGATTAAGGGAATTATATCCACCAAAATTTCAAAACTTCCTGCTAATGAAAACCGCTACATACGATCACAGGTTTAGTAGAAATGCACCGATGCACCTTCAAAAGCCATTTCGCAGTAAGAAGTTTAATTCATGAACCAGATATGTGAACAGGTTTAAGAATGATATGTCATACACATAAGTTTTCTATTCCTTCTGATATTTTTTAAATGATTTTGGAGAATGGTATTAATTTTTTAGGGTTTCAATTTTGCTAATGACTTGTACCCGCAAAAATAGCACAAATTAAACCCCCGCAAAAATTTCAACGATACGGGTGTTGAAGAAGCTCTTGAGCAGGATTCC
The DNA here is from genome assembly GCA_002080025.1 of Modiolus philippinarum. Lineage (NCBI taxonomy): Eukaryota > Metazoa > Mollusca > Bivalvia > Mytilida > Modiolidae > Modiolus > Modiolus philippinarum. The sequence continues at coordinate 336,442 of MJUU01069948.1, read as the reverse complement.
TTGTTACTCTTTTCATAAATCATAATTTCTGAGCTAGACTCACGTCTTCCCGAATTTGACATTACCGATTCTGACTTTACCCTGGATTGACCCACTGACAGTGTGTATACTGAGCAGGACATACTTATCGTCCTGGAACACCTGATGTCACCCTCAGTTTTTAAGGGGGTTTACACTGTCAGTGCTTTAGTTGTTTGTGCTGTGTTGTTTATCATACTCTTGAAATAAGCTTTGTCTTCGTTAGTAATGTTTGTGGTACTGATTTGTCCGTGTTATTGTCTAATTACAAAAGAGATCTACAGAAGCCTCCCAAACTTTTACATTAGTACTGTTTAAGGGTAAGAGAAGTAACACGTACCATGGATTTCTATTGGTTTTGTCATTTACATGTAGTTAGAAAATTAACCGATCAGCTGCCAAACAGATCATTCACATTGTAAGTGCTTTAGTTTTTTGTGTTGTATATGTGGTGTTCATGTGTTTTGCGGGCATGTAGTGTCTATAGTCTTCCGTCTTTTGGCGTTCTTGTTTTTGCCTTGTCTGTGGACTTTGATTTATGTAATCATGTGCTTTGTTCCTTCGGTATTCTACTCCTGTTGTTTCACAACAGCAGAAAAAACACATTAGAAATGGAATTGCAACATGATTAAAAAACATATCTGATTTTTATTTTGTTAACAACAAAAGGGGGAAGAGGAGGTAAGCTTTTCACGCTAAATAAACAATACAGCAAAAAAAAACTAAGTAAATCTGTGATTTATATTTATAGGGACAAATTTGAATATTTGAACCGATTTTACCCTACATTGTCTTTGAAATACCTGTACCCCAAAGTAAGTGAGAACCGAACCGTCAATCTAAAACAAACAATCCAAGGGCAATGGCAACGTCGGAGAAACAAAGACATAACATGAGCACGGCACAGAAAAGAAAATCAAGACACACACATATATAAAAATGAACAACACGGACCCAATAAAAAAACAAGTCAGGACCATTGCTGTCGACAATTTGTTAGGTGGTTTCCACCTGATTTGTCTATTTGCCTCATGGACTTTTGCTCTTGACAATTATGTTCGGTAATTTTGCTTTTACATCCATCCATATATCACCTTCCAGTTGAGACTAAATTGAATAAATGAAACATAAACACCCATACGGACTTATGGCTTACATACCGTACACATCTACGGTCTTTTTTCACGATTCTTGTCTGTTTTGGACCAATCAATATCCACGACACAGTGCATACCATCCCAAACACTGTAAAACATGAGATTTGCACTGGAGCTATGCAGAGACAGTTTAATATGAATACACAAAATTCTGAAGGAAATCAAGGGGCTATAATTAAAGCAATGACCCCCGAAACAAGGTATGAAACGTCAAATAGTGGTGTTACGACGTCTCTTTAAAAATAGGGACCAGAACTTGGTGCAAAAAACTTGCCAAAGAGCATGGCGGCAGAAAAGTTTGAATGTAAAGAAATATATGCCAATGAACTCAGGGTCTTTAAAAGTGAAATTTAACCTCAAATGAAAGGAAGTTAGAAATAGAAAAGGGTGGACTCGTTATCAAAGTCTAATGGGTACTACGGGATTGTGTAAAAATCAGCTGTGTAACAAAGGTCACTACAGATGTAAAATGCCAAAAAGGGACTAGATAAAAATGAAGTCAATAACAAAATTACCGAAAAGAGTTGTCAAGAGCCAAAATCCTTGAGACAAAAAGAAAATCAGGTAAAAAAGACCGGACAAAGTGTCGACCGCAATGATTGCGACTTGGTGCAGGCATTTCAAAACAAATTATGGGTAAAGGAAGTACGAGTGTGAGAAAATATTAATTGGGTTGAAAACTCATGCCTTTTGATTTGAAGAACATTGATAATAGAACAACAGGAACAAAAAATTTTGAAAATCCATGTAAGACTTGTTGAGAGATAAGACGTCAAATTTATGGCGGGAAACAGTTCCTTCTAAAGTTTTCCTTCAATTTCCATTAGTTGGTTATATGCCTTAAAATATATGAAAATATAATTTGAAGGTGATAAAATTTTCTACAATGACTATTTTATGCATTTTAAAATGACTAATGACCAAGAAAATGTGATATATGTGCAAAAAAATAACTTTGTTTGAAGTGATAAAATCCGAGGATATCGAATGCTCCTGAAATCTGACACTCAAACTCCCTTAAACCTGTTTTATGGCATGCCAAACCTCCCCTTCCATGATGGTAGTGTCTTGTAGCAAGGTTGTAGACATTTAAAAGAAATGATCACCCCTGTAATAAGTGAAATAAGAGGCTCTCAAGAGCCTGTATCGCTCACCTAGGCCATGGCTGACACAATAAGTCAAAATAATCTCAACGTTTGAGTGTCTCATTTTCAAGTTTGTTGATAGACATTGATGTTATATGATTCAAAATTAAACTGTGTTTCCCATTGGCAGCTATTTTTTGACGGGGTGTACACTGACTGTCACCTCTCAAGAAGAAGACCATCTAAGGATCATTGTGCCTTACTTTGGCTTTGATTGGCCTAGTATTTTCAGAGGAGATCTTTGAATTATTTCCAATGGGGTCCAAGGTTAAACAATGTTCCCCACTGACTGCCATCTTGAATGCTATGCGGACAAGCCGGACACATTTTATAAAGGGGACCAAGTAAGGAACATTGTGACCAAGTATGATTCAAATTGGACATGTACTCTTGAAGAGGAGAAGATCTTTGAATACGTTCTCTATAGGGTCCAATGTTAAAACAACGTTCCCCACTGGCGGCCATCTTGGATGTGATGTGGACTTGCCGAACATATTTTTAAAAGGGCCACCTTAGGGCCATTGTAATTAAATTTGGTTCCAATTGGCCCAGTATTTTCAGTGGAGAAGATTTTTGCAATATTGTCCAATTTCCTACAAAGTTCCCCGCTGGCAGTATTCTTAGATGATATGCGGACTTGCCGGACACTATTTTTAAAGCGGACCACCCAAGGACTATTGTTACCAAGTTTGGTTCCAATTGGCTCAGTGCTTCAGAGACGAAGATCTTTGAATGCTTTCCCATAGGGTCCAATGTTAAAACCACGTTCCCCACGGGCAGCCATTTTGGATATGATACGGACTTGAAAGACTTTTTTTAAAAGGGGGCCACCGAAAAACCATTGTGATAAAGTTTGGTTCCAATTGGCCGAGTAGTTTCAGAGGACAAGATCTTTGAATTTAGGGTCCATTTTCGGCAAAGATCCCAATGGCGGCCATCTTGGATTGCGTGCGGACTTGCCGGATACATTTGAAAAGGAGACTAACTAATGACTATTGTGATCAAGTTTGGTTTCAGTGAAGATGTTTGAATGAAGTGTTTACGATTGACAGACCGCAGACACAGTGATTGCAAATGCTCACCATGGCATAGTCAGGTCAGTTATAAAGTCTATGCAAGCTTTGAAGCCAATATCCTACTTTAAAATTTATCTAGGAAAGATATTTCTTGGTAGGCGAACATTAATCACTGAAGGACACAATATAAATTTATATACAAAAATTATGATGTGAAATAAATGAAGTTCATGAAAGTGTTTTTGAAAAAAAATGTAAAAATTTGTGCAAGGTGAATAAAAGGATATGGAGTAAATGCACATGAGACAAAGTCTCTTCAAATACATGGCAAAAACAAGCAAAGGAACAACGCTTTTATTGTTGTTCTTCATCTTGAAGTCACCATGAGCCCTTCGACAATGAGCTTTGCTCATACCTCATAGTAAGTTCAAGACGGCCCCTAGCACCGGTTTAAGCGGAATTCTTTGCTAATTGTCGAGCAACGCTACATCCATGTCTTTCTTGGTCATGGGTGCGGGATTGTCAACAAACATCAATTAAACTGGCAAAGTGCTCTTACAATTACTGTCATCCTTTGCCCGACAAAAGAACTAGTGTCTTAAGCTAGTTACCAACTACAACATATAGACAAACACAGGGCACTCATCAAGTCGAATGTAAGAAAACTTGGCGTTATAAAATAGTGAGTTGTGGGCACTTAAACCAGGTGGTCTGGATTACATTACGAAAATTACAAAAATAATTGCCAAAATTTGAAAGTATCAATAGTATATCCATATGAGAAATTCTCTCACGCACATGTACACCATAACTGAAAAATATAGAGACAAACACATATTCTTGTTCTTTATTATGTAAGAAATCATTGTTTTTAATACAGTGATAGCAGGGAATATCTCTAAAACTTAATAGAGAAAGTTAACGAAAGATTGGAAAACAGAATTTATGGGGAAATAGAACATAAATCACATGGCTTTTTTTTTTAAACCTGTCAATAACTACTACACAGGCATTTGGATTTTCTAAAAAATTTCAGAGTATGTAGATCTTGATATGCTGATAACACTCCGCCTGTATCTGTTACAGTTTTTGAAATAAAAATTGCATTTAAAAATCGCACGGAAAAAGAGCTGCAACTCTGAGACGGGTTTTCCGATTTTCTTTAAAACTGCAGGGCAGATCGATCTCAGCATTCTGAACAATTTTATCCTGTCAGATTTTTTATATCTGCAACGATTTTGAGTTATTTGCCGAAAACAGAAATTTACCCTTATGTTTTATTTTTAGTAACAGCGGTAATGTTATTCGGTCATCGGACTAACCGAACACTTTTTTTTTTAATTACATACCTTGGTGATGAACCATGCCAAGTTTGGATTAAACTGGCACAGTGATTTCAGAGGAGAAGATGTT
>MJUU01069948.1:312253-322479 GCA_002080025.1 Modiolus philippinarum | reverse complement strand
TGCTTCATATTCTGGCTCACGGGTTGATATTTTACGATACATAGCTGTCAAGAGCCCGATAACATATACATATCGAACAACACTACAGCTATGTTCCATTTTACTCATCGATGGGTGGTAGTCAATAAACATGAAATTAACTGGCAAAGTGTTCTTGCAAAACGCTTTGCTAATAATGTGCCTTTTTATGTATTTCTAAAAAAAAGGGGGTATATTAAAAAACATTTCAAAACTGAATTTGTATTCTTATCATCGTTCGCTCATAAGTTAGTGCAATACATTTCTTCTTCAGAGGCAATTGAAGAGGTCAAAGTTTCTTTCAATGAATACAAAGATACTGATGGAAGCTTCGACTTGTACGTCAGTGTAACAAATCAAACTACTGGAAGAAAAACTATCACAGAAGAAAAATTTACATTACAGAAACCAAAAATCGTTTTCCAGGTAATTGGTATTAATAGCAATGTGCAAACATGCAAAGTTTTTTTAAGGTTAATGGAATCACATATGGCTAATGTTTGTTTTAGTAATTTGAAAAAAAACTTTTAAATACTGTGGAAGTACTTTTATTCGTGTGCATCAATTTTCGTGGTTTTCATAAACACCACTATTTCGTCGGTACTTAAATTCGTGGTTTTGAATTTTTTGCATTAGCACTCTAGGGAGAAATGCAGTTCGTCTGGAACATAATTTCGTGGTTTTGACGAACCACGAAATCCACGAAAATTGGAACCCCACGAACAATAGTTCTTTTACAGTAATCTATTTTTGAATGTCAAAGCAGCGGTATTTAACTTTTTTTCAAAGGAGGGTTTAAGTTAGCAAAATTCTTGAAATGGCACATTTGTGTCTTCATAATTAAAGAACGAGTTTTTAATATGATGTAATAAGCTTTTATCTTGAAAGTCCAAACCTGAATTTATTATTTGAAACCTAGAATGCAGTTTATAATTCATCGATTTTTATTAATGTCGGAAATAATTTTGGAATAAATAAAACATTTAATAAAAGATATCTTCATTGAATGCGAAACTACTTCACTTGGTTTTCTGAATATTTTATTTTGAAATTAAATACGACTACGAAATCCACATAAGTTTCAAAAACCATGAGTAACAGCTTGCAAACTTTAATCTTAAGGTAGCTGGGGTGTCTTGGTTTCCGACATAGATTTTTTTAAATTTGTTCAAGGAAACTTTGAGCGTCACAGAAATGTTAAAAAAGATACAGAGTTCTTAACATTGGTCATAATTGGTGTTTTCACACTATATTCACAATAGAAGTACATGGGAAATAGTCCTTTACCACAATTCAAGGGTATATTTTTTCTATAAGCAGACATACAATGTTTTCCAAACTTAGGAAAAATGAAAGGATATGGAGTGAATGTACATGTGACAAAAACGCACACGATACATAGAAAACTCCAGTTTATCAAGGACAGGGCTTTTATTCCTGTCTACATCTTGATGTCGCCTAAAGGTCTTCAACTAGAGTTGAACAATATTCATCCCTTCAAGCGAGATCAAGAAGGCCCCTAGCGTGCACTTAAGCGGTATTCTTGACAAAAATTATATCAAGGTCACTCCCTTGCTCCCCATCCTTGCCATGGATTGCCAACTTGGGCGATCCTCAGGGTTATCCAGTATATCTATTTATATTTAGCATATTTATTGGTACGATATAGAACTTCAATTAACTTAGTATATTTATTGGTACGATATAGAACTTCAATTTCGATATAGAACTTCAATTGTTCCTTCGGTATTCTACTGCCGTTGTTTTGAAAAACCTATAAAAAGATATGTTACGGACCTTTTTTAAAAGTTATTTTATGAAACATGAAGAATTTGTTAGTTTTTCAAGAAAGGGGAGATAACTTAATTAAAGTAATTTTGTCTCCCAAAATGAAAAAAAAACATTATTTGGAAATATTATAATAAATGTGTTTTATAAAAATGCCTTTGACACATTCGAAAATGAATTGTGATCAACTACCTTATTTTTTTCACAAACTTAGAAAATTTGACCTTTTCCATGTTTTTCCAGTTAAGAATGATCTCCCTTTAGTAAAACTTTTTGAATTTTTGGCAAATATATAATATTATTCGAACAATTTTTGCTTAGATGCGCAAAAAGATGCTCAGTTTTAGACTCCCCGACTACCTTAACTGCGAATAACTCGTTTGATTTTAAGATTGTACAAAGCGAGATAAACCATTACATATGATGTCAAATTAATTTAACACACACATTAATGGAAAGAAGATAACAGGAAACAATATAATGACCAAAAATCATAATCACATGCCACAATTCACCAGAGAACTGCACAAGAAAAACAGTGAAATACAGGAGACAACAATTGGAACTCAGGATAGCTTGACATAGTAACCCCACAATAAAGAGCTCGCAGTTGGGTTTAGGGGTACCCAAATCTCCACTTTTCCCCATCCCATTTAAATACACATACAAATAATGATAATAAAATATACGTAATACAGGTAGACTACTAACTCCATTACCTCAATCTTAAAATAGGAAAGAAATACGACAAATGTAAATAAGAAAGATGGACCAAGGAGTGTTCAAAATTTCCGAAGGGTTTGGTAAAGAGTAATCATGTGAGAGCCCAGTACATGTATATCTGTAAAATCTTCAGGTCATTGTCTCCTAAATGTAACAAAGGGGATAACAGGCAACATCTACAATGGCTGCAAATTACAGTCACATGCCACAATCTGCCAATTTAAAGCCAATTTATACGTCTCATGCAGAATATTATACCCTGTTACCTAAAGAATGTAAGGTACGTCTTATCTTTTCTTGGTTTATTATCATTAATTGACATTTTTTGACAATATTACCGTAAAATGATAGTATGAAATGCCCTGTGTAATAAGCTGTGTACAAGTTACACCATAATTAGATATCAAATGTTTATTTCTTCTTTAAAACTTTTTAAACAATTTATGAAATCTGTCTTCTTGTTGCAAAAGTTTGGTGTGATAATAAGGTTACGTCATTAAAGTAATCAATAGTAGAACAGTAGAACAGAAGCGATCGAATCGTACTGGTTAAGATATATACACCCAATGTGATGGAGGTAGAAGAACGTCGCCGTGATTAAAGAAAAGAGAAATTAGTCATCCCTTTAATCATACATTTTAGTTTGAGTCTTACCAGAGTCTTGTCATATAACTTAACAGTTTGAATTTTCATTTACATGTAACTGTTTTGACAATTTATAATCATATTTCACTATCAACTTGAATAACCGAAGTTACTGCGAATTTATTTTCGGCGTGTGCGCATTTCGACAACTTGTGTCTCCTCCGTGCAGATCAAATAAAAAAATCAAATCAAGAAGTAAGGTTTTGGTTTCTATTCGTCTGTTTAACGTAGTTTTATGTCAGTGGGTGTAAAAGTAAGATCATCTTCTTCTTGAGACATACTAAGTAAAAGGCTACGCCGAGCGCAGCATGATACGACCACTGCATGTCGACCACTAAAATTTGAACACAGTGAACAGCTTGACACCGCAACTAGACGGACACAATAAGAAGCTTGACATAGTAATGAGCTAGAGATGAACTAGGGAACATAAGAATGGCCTTTTGGCCCCTTGAAAGCTCAGAAACTGTAACAGTAATGCTATTTCTGTTGGCATATTACTGACAGCTTACATCAAGAAGAATCTATGACATGAAAAAATTCCAATCTAAGTCCGATTTAAAATAATGATTTTTACATATTTTCAAAAATTGCAATATTGGCCCCTTTGACCCCTATAGTTTGGAAAGGGTAAGAGATACGCCACATATGTCACATTGGATCTACACCCAGTGAACTTTAAATCAATTAGACAGCCGATACACCCAATTCTGCTTCATACCTCAACCTTTTGTTATACATTGACGAAGATGGACGTCTGAAATCTAGGTTATATGACAAACATGATGATTTTGACTCCCAAATCGTGAACTTTCCCTTTCTCAGCAGCAATATACCTATGGATTGTATATTTCACAATTAATTCGTTACTGTAGAGCTTATAGTTCATACAGCGACTTTGTGGAAAGAGCAAAAGCACTGGCACGAAAATTGCCGAGTCGTGACTATGTTCAGCCGTTGTTACTTTCGTCCCTTCAGAAATTCTATGTCCATCATCACGACATCATAGATTGATATGAAATGTCAGTGTCAAAAATGAAAACTGACATTTCAGCAAGATTACGTCTTACCAGATTTGATATTATCGATTCTGACTCTACCCTGGATTGACCCACTGACAGTGTGACGGTTGCTGTATACAGAGCAGGACATACTTACCCTTCCGGAGCACCTGATGTCGCTCTTTGAGAGTTCACACTGTAAGTGCTTTAGTTTTTATTTTTGTATTTGTAGTGTTTGCTTTTTGTGGTTGTTTAGCATCTTTGGTCTTCCGTCTTCTGGTGTTCTTACACTTGTCTTGTCTCTGGAATTTGAATTATGTAAGGTTTTTCATTGTTCCTTCGGTATTCTACTAGCGTTGTTTTGACATACTAGTACAAAACAAATGTACTACAAAAGCATAACAAGATAAATCTAGAGAAAGAAATCCCATAAAAATTCGAGAAAAAAATAAAGATTTCACATATTTTTGAAAAATTGCAATTTCGTCCCTTTTGACCCTTTTAGGCTCTGAAACCGTAAGAGATATGCAAAATATGTTGACAAATCCCAAAAGCATAAAACAAGAGGAATCCAAAGAAAAACATCCATCAAAATTGAAGGAGATTTAAAGCTTTTGATTTGCAATTTTGGCCCCTTTGACCCCTTATAGCTCGGAAAACATAAGAGCTACAAAAATCCGTTAACATTTCACTGAAAGCTTACAACAAGAGGAATCAGAAGAAAAAAAAACATCAAAAACCGCTGACAAATAAAGATTTTTAGGAAATCTGCACATTTGAATTTTAGCCCCGTTTGGTCCTTTTTACCTCTAACAAGAAACTGGTTATCAAAAATCTTATAGTTAGTGCCGTGTTAGTTTTTCATTAGGAATCCATTGAAAACACTGCATCAAAATCGGATAAGGAAAAAAATTGAGATTCGCCGCTTTTGGCCCCCATTTATCTTATGAACATAACATGCAATATGAAATCCGTTGACATACTAGGATTTGAAAATTTCCTCATGAACAAAATCTCAACAATGATAAAATGTCTACAGAAGACCCAATTTTGTCCGAAATGGCCTCCTTTTAAAAACCGGGAGGGTCCTTCAAATCAAAAACCTATCCCAGACTTCCTTTTGTGCCAAGAAACGTTGCGTTTAAGTGTCATATCCCTTTATTTTTTCATAAACGTTGATCATCTGGAATTTGTTATTGACCAAAAACAAAAGTGTCCACAGACGATGACAACGTCGACGCCGACGAAGACAGCGCCATCCCATTATACGACTTCAAATTTTTTGATGCATAAAAACTAAAAAAAAAACATTTTGTTGGGGTTGTGATTAATTTTGAAGGAGTTATGCCTCAAATTAAAATCTTGGTTTTCTTTTGTCGATGGTACCGGTATTATAAAAACTGTAAACAACTTTCATAACATCCGAAAGTGTCTTTTACTTAATGTGATATTTATATCCATAATTACATCTTACAAAAACGCTAACGATAAATCGCAAAACATTATAACAGGTAAAATAATGTATAAGTTTAACATTTCTTCTAATTTTCTCACGAGTTTGCAGAAGCAATAAAGATAACTTTTACTTGGGTAAGATTTATCTTCTTAATTTTCAAATATACCTCTAATCTCATTTTAGATAAAATATTACCCAAGTCGAACACTTTTACATTGTTATTTCGATACGTGAAAGTCAAATAGTTCCATCTGCCATCCGTATTGGGTTTTTGTATGTCAATTACATTATAGGAAATCGGGCGGCTGTCCCGAGTTCCTATCGTTGTTTACGTTTGTCTTTTGTCTTATTTGTATTTTTCATGTTTTTCTCTGGCAGATAAGAGCATATAATTGTAATTTTCATCTATTGCGAATGTTTTCTGCTATCCCCTGTTATTCATTACCCTTCCGAAGCACCTAACGATACCTCAGGTTTTTGTATGGTTTCACATTGCTAGTGCTTTAGTTTTTTGGGCGTATCTGTTCGTTTTCTCTTTTTTTTTTGGCTTTCTGTGTCATACCGTCTCAATTTGTATTGGATGTAGTTGCCGTATTTGTGATTTTGTAATTCCCTTTTCCTCATTTTTACTTCAATATTCGTTTGAGCAGTTATGTAAAGAAAATAAAGTCGGCGGCCCTGTAATTATTTTGCATGGTTTTAATTCACAAAATAAGATCTTTAAAATATCCGCTATAGAAGAAAATGTATGGATTCGGTTTTTTGTGACTTTTTTGTACCAGCAATGGTGTTTTACCCCCATTTTCAATCAAAGATTTACGAAAATCAATGGATTCAAATATTTACCGAACCTAGATCTTTTTTTTTTCTTTTTTTTTGAAAATTTCAAAATAGATTCAATAGAAACTTAGTTTTTTTTATTGTGTACTGGAAAGGGACTACCTGTATTGATTTGGGTAAATCAGGTCAACGATCTAAATCACGGCGATTGAAAATGTACAGAAAATGTCTGTAATATTTCAATACAAAAACTATAAACTTTAAAGATTGAATTGAAACTTGCAGTTATGTTTGGGGTTTGGCAGGGACAAAACAGCTTTAAATTGTAAAATATAACAACTCTCAAACCTTCACATTTGATTTGAATAAAATCTGGTCACATATTGTATATGAAGTAGCAGCTGGTCTTCTTCGATCTGCATATGATAACATTTTAAGTTTTAACATTTTGTCCCATCTAATTTTTGCACCTAACTTTTAGATCACAAATATTTAGAATATAGGTGAATATATTTGTTTTTGGGCTGTTACTTCTGCCACTTATTAGTTAAAATTGTTTAACAGGTTCCAGACCAAATCAAATATAACGAGGAAACAAAAGCAATCGTACAGATTAAGAATACAACTCCTATCACGATGACAAAATGTAAATTTCGAATTGAAAGTACTGGATCGTTGGAAGAAGTTATTCGGAATAAATCGTAAGTTTTATTTGTGAATAATTTATGATAGAAACTTTGATGTGCATTTCAACAAAAAATTTTATGTATGTATCAAGTATGGATACATTTCATACCCGAAACCAACAAAATGCTTTGACCATAGATACAGCGAGGTGTGGATTAATCTAAGCACAAGAGAAATACTCCTTGCATTAAACTTCAGTCTCACATTTTTAAATTTGTACCAGATTTCGGATCTCCTCTGGAAGTTCAATGGCTTTCAGAATTTTTTACACGAAATCCCACTTTTAAGCTCACATGACTATGCCAGGATGAGCTTTTGTCATCACTTGGTTTCCGTCGTCCATCGTCCGTCGTCTGTCCGTCCGTCCGTCATAAACTTTTTTTCAAAAATCTTCTCCTCTGAAACCACTGGGCTAATTTAATCCAGACTTGACATGGGTCATCACCGGGGTATGTAGTTTAAAAATGTATTCGGTTAGTCCGAGAACCAAACAACATGGCCGTTCTTACTAAATATTGAAAATAGGGGTAAATTGCTTTTTTGGGAAAATAACTCAAACACGGTTGCAGAAATCATAATTCTGACATCAGGTGAAATTGTTCAGAATGCCGAGATATATCTGCCCTGCAATTTTGAAGAAAATCGGAAACCCATCTCAGAGTTACAGCCCTTTTTCCGTAAATTTTCAAAATTCATGCATTTTTTATTTTTTATTTCAAAAACTGTAACAGATAGAGGTGAAGTGTTAACTGGAAAAATGTTCAGCATATCAAGATCTACATACTCTGAGATTCTGAAGAAAATCCAAATGCCGAATGTAGAAGTAATTGACTGTTTTCACCAAAACAAATTGTAATTCTATATGTTTTATGGGTTATTTCCCTTTAAATTCTGTTTTCAAATCTTCTTTCGTTTACTTTTCTCTTTTAGGTTTTAGAGTAATTCCCTGCTATGAATTTATTAAAAACAGTTGTTTGTTACATAATCAAGTCTGAAAGAGTAAAAAGTGTTTTTGTAGAATTTTTTACAAATCTTTGCAAAAATACTTCTATAATCTTAACTTATTTCACATCTTAATAATTTTTGTATATAAATGTATATTGTACAGTCAGTGTTGTTCGCCTACCATGCAAATATCATTTTCAGTTAAAGTTTTTAAGCATCAGGACTCTCTTAATGACTTGGCTATGCCAAGGTGAGTTGTTTTCATCACTGTGTCAGTGGTTTGTCGGTCTTAAATTTTTCATTTAGAAATCTTTTTCTCTGAAATCGCTGGGCCAATTGGAACCAAACTTGGTCACAATAGTTCTTAGGTAGTCCGCTTTAAAAATGTGTCCGGCATGTCAACACGTCATTCAAGATGGCCACCAGTTGGGATCTTTGTCGAAAAATTGACCCTATATTCAAAGATCTTCTCCTCTGAAACTACGGGCCAATTGGAAGCATTCAAAGATCTTCTTCTCTGAAACCACTGCGGCAATTGGAACCAAACTTAGTCACAATAGCCCTTGGGTGGTCCCGTTTAAAAATTGTGTACGGTAAGTCCGCACTTCACCCAAAATGGCCGCCAGCGGAAAACTTTGTAGATAATTGGATACTATTGCAAAATTCTCCTCTGAAAATACTGGGGCAATTGGAACTAAACTTAGTCACAATGGTCCTTAGGTGGCCCTTTAAAAAATGTGTTCGGCAAGTCCACATCATATACAAGATGGCCGCCCGTGGGAACGTAGTTTTAAATTTGTACCCAATAGGGAAACATATTCAAAGATCTTCTCTAAGAGTACATGGCCAATTGGAATCGTACTTCATCACAATGGTCCTTACTTGGTCCCCTTCATAAAATGTTTCCGGCATCATATCCAAGATGAGAATCAGTGGGGAACATGGTTTAACATTGGTCCCAATGGGAAATCATTCAAAGATCTCCTCTGAAATTACTAGCCAACCTGGAACCAAAGTGAGGCACAATGATCCTTAGATGATCTTCTTCAAGAAATATGAAGTCGGTCTACGCCCCATCAAAAATAGTTACCAATGGGGAACATAGTTTAATTTTAGTTCATATAACATCAATGTCTATCAACAAACTGAAAATGAGACCCTTAAACGTTAGGATTACTTTAAGACACTGAAGAGACATAAGTTGTCGAAATGCGCATTTGCAGAACCCAAATTAACAGTAACCTCGGTATTTTGTTATTTGTTACCACTGGGCCGATGCCACTGCTGGTGGACTGTTAGTCCCCGAGGGTATTCACCAACCCAGTAGCCAGTACTCCGGTGCTGGCCCGAAAACCGATTTTGTTCGGAAACATGCAATATCTAAATTTTAGTAAATTTTGTTTAAAACTAAGGAGTATCTCCCTCTTGCATAGCTCTGTCCTTAGCTGATTTTGGCTTTCCTATTTAGATATTATTGCTTTTTTGTTCTCTATCAGTTTTACACCTATTTCGATTTATGGACTTCCAAATATTTTGATTTTATCTGCACTGAAGAGACATAAGTTGTCGAAATGCGCATTTGCAGAACCCAAATTAACAGTAACCTCGGTATTTTGTTATTTGTTACCACTGGGCCGATGCCACTGCTGGTGGACTGTTAGTCCCCGAGGGTATTCACCAACCCAGTAGCCAGTACTCCGGTGCTGGCCCGAAAACCGATTTTGTTTGGAAACATGCAATATCTAAATTTTAGTAAATTTTGTTTAAAACTAAGGAGTATCTCCCTCTTGCATAGCTCTGTCCTTAGCTGATTTTGGCTTTCCTATTTAGATCTTATTGCTTATTTGTTCTCTATCAGTTTTACACCTATTTCGATTTATGGACTTCCAAATATTTTGATTTTATCTGCACTGAAGAGACATAAGTTGTCGAAATGCGCATTGGCAGGACCCAAATTAACAGTAACCTCGGTATTTTGTTATTTGTTACCACTGGGCCGATGCCACTGCTGGTGGACTGTTAGTCCCCGAGGGTATTCACCAACCCAGTAGCCAGTACTCCGGTGCTGGCCCGAAAACCGATTTTGTTTGGAAACATGCAATATCTAAATTTTAGTAAATTTTGTTTAAAACTAAGGAGTATCTCCCTCTTGCATAGCTCTGTCCTTAACTGCGGTATTTTGG